>BJCO01820493.1:0-10795 GCA_018326465.1 Flaveria floridana | reverse complement strand
TATCAAATTTACATATATGTAATCAAATTTATTTATACGTAATCAAATTTACACAACCAAACTAAAAAAAACAACCACAATCTCATCATATAACTATGATTTACATATATATAATCAAAATATTAAGCTTGACATTTACGTACACATAAACAAGTTTACATATACATCAATAAGTTTACACACAAGTTTATGTATACGTAACAAGCTTACACATACATTTATGTATACATAAATAAGCTTACACACATCTTTATGTATAAGTAAGCCTCTATACATATATGTAAGCTGCACAAATTTATAGTTTTTAAAACTTTCTATAAAATCAAAACCTTAAAATTTATAGTTTTTAAAACTTTCTATAAAATCAAAACCTTAATCACACATCAAGAAAAAGCCTTTTCAAGGAAATAACTTCATCGTCATCCTCATCTTCAAAAGGATCAAAACTGGAAACGTTTATGCCACATCGTCATCTTCATGAACGCCATCATCTTCATCATCGTCGTCATCTCATCTTTAGTTCATCTTCATCATAGACAAAAGAGAAATATATACAAACCAGATAAAATAATTGATTTATGTGTAAATCTTCTGCATAAATAACTTCATCATCATCCTCGTCTTCAAAAGGATCAAAACTAGAAACATTTATGCCACATCGTCATCTTCATGAACGCCATCATCTTCATCATCGTCGTCATCTCAGCTTTAGTTCATCTTCATCATAAACAAACCAGAAATATATACAAATAATATAATGGATTTATAGGATCTGGTAAATCAATTTTGCCTTTGTAGATAAAGCTTCAATGAAAATGGAGAGCAAAATATTTGAGGAAAAAATATTTAAGTAATTAATAATTTAGCCAAGTGATACGATTTTTTCATAAAATCTTAGTCAAATGTTGAATGTTTTTAACTACCATAATTAAAGGTAGTAAATAAAGAAAATCATTTAATACCTAAATACAAATGACACTAATACCCTTTATATATAAATAAATTAAAAATATAAACTATATTAATCAATGGTTAGGATGAGTTATCACAGTTCTCACGATCTTTAATAGTCCTGAAAAGATCCTGACTCTATCTCTCTCTCTCTCTCTCTCTCTCTCTCTATATATATATATATATATATATATATTGATTTACTAGAATGTAAATCTACTTAAGTCTTGTGAATAAGGATATGACCTTTAATCTTAACTAAGAGTTGGTATAACTAAAAATAATTATCAAATGTGGGTTTCTAAATGATTGCATAACACCTTTGCTTGGGACCAGCAAAACTCAAGTGTGGGGATGTGATGTATTGGTGTTTTTCAGTGTAGCATGTTTAATTATGAGTTTTTACATGTTTATTAGTGTGAAAACACAAGTACTTTTAGAGTTGATTGATTTTCATGTTTTTGGAGCTCAAAGGTCACAATTCAGGTGTTTTTTAGGAGTTAGAATGGAAGCTGGAATCTCAAGAAGGAAGCAAGTCTTGCAAAATGGATGAAGTGAAGAAAAAATAATAGGGGGAGTAAATTACGTCCTATGCCAGAATCAGACAAAATAAAGCATGCAAACTATGACGTATAACAGGAAGAAATTGTGTTGTTTCAGGAATGTAGTAAATTACGTCCTTGAGGACGTAAATTACATCCTTGTGCTGACAATGTGATTTTTTAGATTTTTATGACTTAATTAAGGGTAAAAAGGGGGGCTACAAAATCATTCTTCACTAAGTTGTTTTTACAGTAGGAGATTTTCAAAGCAGAGAACACCTACGGATCTATCTTTTCATCCAATAGATTTCTACAACAACTGAATTTGATTCCATGAAGACTAAAACCACATCTGATCTTCTTCGATTGTAAGGTTTGTATTTGTGATATTTGTTTTTTAACATTAGTTGTTCTTAGATTGGGAAAGCCATATGATTTTATTTATTAAATGATTTTTTTAAATGGTTTTGGTTTGTTTTGAATCTTAATCTAACTCTTATCATTTTTTTGTTTTTTTACATCATGAATATTGTGAATGTTAGGTTTTGATTAGTAATTTGAAATTGGTAGTTTGTGAATAGGTCTGTTTATAAACCGTTCTATCTCTATCATTGAAATTAATTAAACCAGTACAATTATGTCGATGTGATTGTTTGCTAAGTATAACTAACTTATGTTCTACAAACCTAAACCTGGAGTGGATCCTTATCAATCAAGTTTGTTACTTTTTAATATTGTTTTCTAAATCAATCGTGAATTCAAAGTTGTTTTCTTAATCAATTTAAAATCATTGAACTATAGTCACACTTTTCACAAATGTCTTGTGAAGACGACATTACTTACTCGTACTAATATAAGTGAGCTTAGTATTAAATTTAACTTGCTTTTTTTAGACGACGGCAATTTACATCAGTGACATCTATAATCAGTACATACAAAAATGCACACTATTTCTCCAATAATGTTGAATGAACAAATGATGGATCATCAAACCATTTGATAAACTATACAACATAACCTGCATTGGAGTTCATTTTTTTCAACATGCGTATCTTTTGACATGCTTTAAATACGAGTTTAATCGTAGACACATTGTTTGTTTTGCTCTTCCTTTAGTGCTGATTGAATGCCATGTGGCTTCATATTCTTCCTTATCGTATATTCCATCGATGGTTTCACTATTACATGATTTTTTACACATGCATGCCCTGATGAATATGTTCATCACATAACACCTATAACATCCAATATATCATCATTATCATTTAATATTTTCCTATCGTTTGAAAGGGACAGTTAGTATTCTTGGTTCTAAAATTCCTAATTGTTTATGTTCTTCTATATACTCGACCATGCTCACATATGAGTTAAACACGCAATCACTTGGATTTTCTTCGATGTTTGATTGACAATAACGTAACAAAAGATGGGTGAAAGGTCGAAATTAGTTATCACATTTGGGTGGATTTGGTGAAAGCTCGACATTATGTAATACTTTTTTGATAAAAACTAATATGATATTAAAGAAAAGATGAGATTTTAAAAGATGCGATGAAGAAATAAAAGAAACATAGAGTTTATAAAGTAGCTTATGACGGAATTTTATGTTATATCACACAACTTACGGAATCTTGTTTTTATCAAATAATTGGTGGAATTTTATGTCGTATCAAAAGTTACACAACAAAAATAAATAACAACGGTTTTTATTATAAATAAATAAATGGAAAGAATTTTTTTGGTTTTCACTGAAAAGTTGAATCGCCGCTTACCTTGAACAGTCGCTTAGAACGTTGAACAGACGTTAAATTTTCAGTGAAAGACAAATGTGACAAGGGTGGAGCATATGTGATTTGTTGGTGAACGTATTATAGTTAAGTCACTATCATGACATGTTATCACATTATGTTGTTTAGCCTCATGAGATCACATTATGAATTATTTTATTATCCGTTTTGTTTTTAGTAATTATTTTTTGTGGTGTGTATCCTTTAATTTCTTTTGAAAAATCTGATGTTGTTTGTTTGTGATGTGTAGGCTCCGGTTCATTGAATCTGGTCATACAACATTGTCACCAGGCTTTTATTATCATTATATTTTGTAACACAAAACATGTTGCTTTGTATGAGCTTCTTTAGAATCAAAACTGCTAGTATTTTCATCAAAAGTTCGATTTTCAATCCATTTTGATTCAAATTCAATGGAACCCGGGACCGAACTATGATAACTTCTATCATGCTTCATGGGTTGTACTTCATACACACATAGTTGTGCATTTAGTACAAACAAAAAGTTCAAAGCAACAAAAATGCAAGCCAGATCTACAAACACGTACGAATATAATATTATATATTAGAGTAAGTACATTTTTTGGTCTGGTTTAGGTAAAATTCTGAATTTGATCTATAGATCAGTTTTGTACGGGTTGGTCTTTCTAGACATTGTTAGCTTTCAAAAACGAGTTGTTTGCTTAACAAGAGTTATATTAGGCCGTTAAGTGTATTCTTGGTGATTTGTATTGTTCACGTGGAGTCCAACAAGTTAATCTTCATAAACAGCGAGAAATCATGGTCGTCATTTCTATCTTTGTGTTAAAACGGTTAGTTTTACTTTTTTTTAATAATAAAATCCACCTTCCCTTAACTGACGAATATTCGTATCAAAATGGAACACATTGCGGTTTTGTTGGATGGGTTGACCCTTCAATATATTCAAGAGCTATGGAGCTCATTGTTAGTGTATCGTGGTCCATCAATAATCATGGAGAAAAGACAAGAATGAATGCAAAGGGAAAATGAAAATTGAAGTATAGAAGATTTAATTAGTTGTATATAAGTTAATTTAAAGGACATGATATAACTCAAAGTTTAACTAAACGTGAATTGATATTTACTCCTGCACAATTAAGCTTCATCGATGGATGACATCATTAAGTAATTATCGATGAATATCACCAAAAAGAAGTGTTATGAAACTATAAATACCGATGATTTATCAACAAATAACTGGTAAGTTGTTTTTCTTATGTGGAGTCTGTTGGTGGGCACTTTTGTAGTGATTATGAACCTCAATAATTCAAAACATATTTCTGATTGAATAGTTTGAAGATAAATTAATTCAATTATTTCAATCATGCATGAAGGAGATGTGTGTAGGGTCGTCCATAAAACTCGTGGTGGCTTATTCCAAGATCATTTGAAAAAAGCTCGCTGGTGATCGTTACGTTTGTATACGAGTTGAACCGAGTCGAGCCCGAGACAAAATAAAATCAGTTCAGTGGCTTGCTTATTAGTTCATTTGTTAAGATTCTTATATTAAAACCTGAATATATTTATATAAACTCTAAACCAAAATTATAACATATTATCTAACTTTAATCAAATTGACATCATGATCAGTATTTTGATATTTTCTAGCAAAAAATTAATATAAAAATACAGAAGATAATCATAACTTATGGATTATATTTATTATCTAACTTTAATCAAATTGACATCATGAGTATTTTGATATTTTTCTAGCAAAAAATTAATATAAAAATATAAAAGATAATCATAACATGGATTATGTTCATCATTTGTCGAGTATTATTGTTAAAAAGTTGAGATAAACAAATATAAAAAAATACTATTTTCTAGTTTTTATATATCCATATGCGTACAAGAAAGTTAAGAAAATGTTAAATTAAATATCCCAGCATGACGAGCTGGCTTGGATCAACATTCAAAGACTTGAAAGCGGGTTATGGACAACAAGATTGCTTGTTTTGGAAACGAATTCTTAGCCATATCGAATCACAATTGGGTCATAGCAGGCGTACTGTCTATCAAGTGAAATTAAGGATATGGACGCGAAGATCACCAAGTTTGTCGGTATAGAACTATATGAACGCCATCAAATTAAAGAAGTAGTCAATAAGATGAGGGCATATCCAAGATGACACAAAGATTATATGAACTTTTATGGATGTGCTTTACTTACCTATTGACATGAGACATTCTTAAAAAGCATCCGGAGTGGACTAGTGTCTCTCTCAAGGTTACTAAGTCGCTAACTAATCATCAAAGGAAGGCAAGACATTTAAATCAAATACACACACGATTAAGATCTTAGAGAAACTAAGTAGCCCTTCAACTTTAATGATGATAATGAGGGTTTCCACAAACATGAAGGGTCGCTAAGGCCACAACAAGAAGGAAAGAACCCTACTATGTTATTCTCGGCGAACCAATTAGAACTACTTAAAATCGTTTTAGAATTTACTTGTTTCAACAAAGAAAATGTCAAGGACAAAAAACGAGTTTGAGCGGAGAAGTTGCGCATCAAGAATGAGGAAAGAAAGTAAACTCCATCCTAGAAAAGAGGTGCATATGATACAAGAACAACAAAAGAATAAAGATATAAAGTTTATGTCAATGTCACATGATCATTTACACACGCCGCTATCGAATACGGTGTTAGCTCGTAAGTAATCATCAAACATTAGGGATGAGAAATTAATTATTATTTTCTCAATTATTTTCTTTGTTATCTTGTCATTTTCTTAATTACCTAGAGAGATTTAATACTCTTAAAAATATTTTATAAACTCTAAATTAATATTTTACATATTACTTCATATATTTAATTAAAGTAAATAATTTAGAAAGTAGTGGTCAGTGATGGAAAAATAGACACCATAGCCAGAGTACGAAGAAAGAAATAGAAAGTGTACGTTCACAAGTCACAACACTAAACCGGTGCCATGCACCTCAACCACAATAATGTTATAAATTACCAAAAAGAAATGGACCCATTGGGGGGCAACCCACGTTGATATTGAATATACGAATCTTAATATTAAAATATTAAAATTTATATTCATTGACATAGTACTACACATGGCAGATAAGTAGAATCTTGATGTTATAATTAATATTTAACTCCAAATCTCCAATATAGGAGGAACGTACGTTTTGTGTTTGTAGCCAATAAAATATTTTTGATACATGTATTAGCTAAGTTGGTATTTTTTATGGTGTGAAACTTTATATGAAAA
The DNA here is from genome assembly GCA_018326465.1 of Flaveria floridana. Classification (NCBI taxonomy): domain Eukaryota; kingdom Viridiplantae; phylum Streptophyta; class Magnoliopsida; order Asterales; family Asteraceae; genus Flaveria; species Flaveria floridana. The sequence continues at coordinate 4,264 of BJCO01820493.1, read as the reverse complement.
CACCTGAATATAACGTGACGTCGATGGTTGGAAAGGTTATGATATGATATGATTACATATACCAATAATGACATAATGTAAATGTTGTTGCTTGTGTGTTTAAGTGGAAGACATAATGCTATTTTATTAGTGTCAAATTGATAAGAATGACGACGGTGTCTTATTCATTTGAAATGATCAAAGTTATTCATGTTAAAACTTAAAAGAGCTGAAAATGAAAAAAAATGTATATTTCTAGCGAATGATCTTGACGAGGATATGTTCAACCTAAACGGAACAATCAAGTAGCAGTTTGCAAATAAAACTTAACTAGTTTTTCACCGGCCGCACGTTGCGGCAGCAACGTACACAAAGTATAGATTAACAATTGAACCGACTTGTAATTGGACAAAATTTGCGTCGAATCATAAAAATAGCTCGAATTTATATCGTTGAACGAAAACAATTTATACTCGAACCGCCTTTTTTCCAACAAAATTATATGGAAACATAGACCATGTAAAACAAAATTATATGGAAACATAGACCATGTAAAACGATATATTAAAAAACACATAGATTACAATTGTCCCGAATCATTTTCGAATTATATTTACGTTGAAACGTGGAGTAACTTATATTTATACCGTCAAATGAAAACGTTTTATATTTCACGCGACTTATTTCTGAATAAAACATGCACTAGATCATCTCAAAACGTATATAAAAACATACAAGGAAAAGTTTTATATCGTGTCGACGCGTACCTAAATAAGAATGTAAAAATTAATTTTTGAAGTAATAAATTGTATTGGAGTAAACCGGAAACCTTAGAAACTAAAAGGATCAAAGTTGGCATGTAAGATTTGAATTCAATAAATAAATATAATTCAATAAATAAATATTATTATCATTTTGAGTATTTTCAATATATAATTTAATAAAATATAATAATCATTATTTAATTATTATTATAACTGTTCATCTCATCTCTCATTATTATAGGAGTAATTCTCAAACTGGATAAGCAAAATATACATTCGTTTTAGATTCTACTATACTTGAAATAATACTATAATTTAAAGGCGTGATAACAAAATAAACACAACACCTACATGTTACATTTTACCCGTATTTTTTAATTATAAAAACGTCTTTTTATTAAAATTAATTTAAAACATCCAATACACAGAATTAACATTACATGCTTCAATAAATAAAACATAAAGAAAATTACATAAATCGTCTTTGTAGTTTGACCAAATTGCACAAATGGTTTCCGGATTTTAAAAATTACAAATTTAGTTCAAACTTTGTGTAGTCAATACAAGTATGGTCCCCAAAATGTCAAAAATTATTAAGTTGGTCCAAACTTTTAAGTGGGCGTTGCGCTTTTGATCCTTAAAATTAAATTTAAAAGTTAGTTCAAACTTTATAAATTATATAAAAATATAATGAATTTAACGTCAGATACAAATGTTCAATGAGTACACAAAAGTTTGACTAACTTTGCTATTTTTAAAGTAAAAATAAACATATAATCTGGTTAACCACATGGAACATGTATGCAATTTTTTCTTAAAACATATTCAACTTATATTATTAAATGTAATTATAAATGATATAATTTAGTGCAATTATTTCAATGACTCGTGAGTCATGACGGAGATGTTAAACTTCAAATGAGCCACCTCTAAACCCCTAATTTTATAAGTTACAAAAACAAATACTTGTAGAAATGGACACACTTAGGATAATGAATATACGTGTCTCATTATAAACTTTTAACGCGTATATTGATAGACAAGATATATGGTGCAGTGGCTTTGGGTGATTAACCCATTTTTTATCTTTCAACTTCTTATTCTTTTTCGGCTCAATAATAATTTATTTCAGCTGGTTTTGTTAAAAAGTTTTTAGTCTGATATATATACGAAAACCTTTGTCTTTAATCACACGTACAATTTTAGGTTGGATTTTGAAAGTTAGGTTAGCATTTGGTTGGTGTAATTTTAAGGAATTCTAATGCTAATGCATTTTAAGAAGCGTTGAATAATTTTAAGGGTAGGGTTGTAGTAGTAAGAGTAGTTAATGTAAAAAGGCTAATAAAGATTATGGGCTTGACATGTATTATTTTATTGTTTTTAGTTGGAAGTTATTTTGACTGTTTTAAATACATCAGTTCGTTATGCTAATACGTTAATTGTGTCAAATATTAGCTAATGTGTTATACATTTTGCATTATTTGTTATATGTAAAAATCATTGTGTTTTTGTTTTATTTCATTTTATATTTTTTTTGGTATCGTTTTAAAAATTATATAAGTTCATTACCTATCATTGTGTTTTATAAATGATATTGTTTCATCTATTTATTTTTTAAAACTGAAAATGTTCAAAATAATACAATGTTTGTCATTGATTTTAATAGATTATATATATATACATATATATATAGACACACACATATAAACATACACACACACACATATATATATATATAGACACACACAGAGGATGGATCAAATAAAAACCACCATTTTAGTTAAAAACCAAGAAAACCACATTCAACCAATCACAAAATTTATATATTTTTTATCTTTATTATTGTTTAAAGGGTATTTTAGTAAAATTATTACATTCTTATTTTTAGTATCTTTAAAATTTCAAATCACATAATTTTCTTATCTATTTGTTTCAATTATGAGATACCATTCAAACATATATAATCACACACACACATAACGATGATGCAAATGGAATTGAAGAAGCCATTGAAGCTCGATTCAGCTCTGTCATGACTTTAATGACGACAAATGATCCTTTAATTTTCTCACCAAAATTCCTCATTCTCGTATTCATTTGTCGAACCCTAAAGAAATCGATGTTGATGAACAACAACTCCTTTAAAACCTGTAAAAATCATTGATGAACAATGAACTTGAAGGAATCGATGATGATGATGATGATCATGATGACGAAGATGAAGATATTTAACCTCGAAGAAACCAATGATAATGATGATAAATCACTCCTGCTTGAAGAATAGACACATAGTGATAGATGAATTATCAAACCTTCAAGAAGTCAATAATGATAAAGAAATCCAACTTTGAAGAATGATGATGATGATGATGATGATTTATATGTATAGGTTACATATACATATATAACTACTTAAGAGTATAAGAAGTTGTCTGTTGAAGAAATCAAAGATGATTACGAAGAGGTTTACATATGGATGGAACTGGTATTATCGAGATGAAGAAGATGATGATGATGATGATGATGATGAGCTCTGGTACGTATATTTAATCCTAATAAAGATGGCGATGATCTAGATAGAAAAATATATATCTAGGTAAGATACATATATGTACCCACTAATGACGTACGTCTATGTAACCCTAATGAAGATGACTACGAAGATTGAAAAAAAGGTACATATATGTAACCCCACTGAAGATGACTATGAAGATGAAGATCAATAGGATGAAAATTTTTATTAGGGTCATGAATACAAACTGAATAAGACGAATACTTAGTATTATTATTACATATACGTAACACCACTGCTACATATATTCACTGTTGTTACATATGCATGTGTAAGTTTATTGTTTACATATATGTACTTATGTTTGTTACGTTTGCACAACTTGGGTTGGTACTTTCATATATATACATATTTCAAGTTTTCTAATAGTTTTGGTTGTTACTATATTTGTTACATGTATGTAAGTTTTGGTACATATATGTAACTCCACTATTACATATATATACTATTATTTAACATGGTTGCATATATGTTTTTTTGTTCATCGTTATATATCCATAATTTAGTATAATTTAATTTTTAAATTTTAAAAAATGATAGTAAAATAAAATAGGAGAGAGAATGGAAGGTTTAATATATAAATTTAGAGAAAAGAAAGACAATGAATGATTTTAGGGATTTTATGTAAGGCCCCGTTCCCGGGCACCTCACAGTTGGTCATTCACAACATAAAACATACATAATATGATTTTAAGCAGCGGAAATATTTTAACAAAAACCATCCATTCATTTTAAACACTATTGTTAAGCAATACATTTTAGTTCATAAGTCACAAAATGATTAGTTGAATGAATTACAAAACAACAGTATCGTCAAAACATAAATGGATGTCAGTCTTGCCCGCCAAGTAGTCATCCCCGTGTGCCATCCTCAACAACCTGTTACCTGCCAACTGGAAAATACATAAAAGTCAGCGTTGCTGAGTGAGTTCTAGTTTTGTAATTAAAA
>BJCO01820485.1:0-10941 GCA_018326465.1 Flaveria floridana | reverse complement strand
TCTTTTCTTAGGATTTGATGCTCCAATCACCCAGATCCTCAATCTTTCAACCTTTCAAGCTCCAAATCTTAAGTTTTCTTCATATTCTCTCTCTACTTTCTCTCTCTACGAATTTGGTGGCTAGGGTTAAAGTGTGGAAGATGGTGGCTGATTAGGTGGGTTTGAAGGCTGATTATGGGCCCTAATCCACTTAGGCTCTTGTCCATAAGCCTAATTAGCCCATAATCTATTTTCTTCCTTTATTAAATACCCACCAATTAAGCCCATTATCCTCGATGACTCGTTTTGACTTTCCGGGGTGTTACAGATAGTGAGGACAAGAAGAAGAAAGATGTGTCCTCATCCTCTAAAGGTCAGTGGGTTAAGTTCATGATATGTGATATCTCTGGGAAACCCAAGCCAGTAAAGGCTTAGGTCCCCAACCTGAACTAATCATTTCCATTCTTTGTGCAGGTTATTCGCTACAGCGCTATCACTAATACCTGGATTATTGATAGTGGGGCTTCCAGGCACATGACCGAGAATTCGTCTCTCCTTTTCAACGTCAAGCAAATTAAAGGGGGATATGTATCTTTCGCAGGAAACAAAGGAGGATATATCACCACTCAAGGCAAAGTGCGAAACGAGAAGGTAAAGTTCAACAAGGTAAACTACGTTCAGCAATTGCAAAACAACTACCTTTCTGTCTCCCAAATTTGTGATAAGGGCTTTAAGGTTGTGTTTGACAATAAGAAGTGTTACATACTTAAGAAGGAGTATGTTATTCAGGAGGAACAGGTTCTAATGTCGGCCTCAAGATATAACGACCTGTATGTCTTGGACCTTTCAAAAGCCTCCATAACTGAGTCTACTGCTCAGTGTTTCTTGTCAAAAGCAACTGAGAGGGATTCAGTTTCCTGGTATAGGAGAATGGGACACATTAATCACAAGAAGATGAATCATCTGGTTCAGAATTATTTGGTGGACGGAGTTACTGTCAAGAACTTTCAGCTCCCAGATTTCTGCGTAGCATGCAAGAAAGGGAAACAGACAAAGAAGTCTCACAAATCAAAGAAAGTTCATTCTATTGAAATTCCTCTTGAGCTTCTATATATGGATCTGTTTGGCCCTGTCAGCACAAAGAGCATTGCTGGTGATTGGTACTGCTTTGTGGTGATGGATGATTACTCAAGATTCTCTATGGTGATGTTTCTGAAAGCAAAGTCAGAGACATTTTAATCATTCAAACATATAGTTACCACATTGGAGTTACTCTACAAGCTGAAAGTAAGGAAAATACATTCAGACAACGGGACAGATTCAAAAATCAGTGGATGGAGGCATTCTGTCGTGAGAAAGGGATTGTTCATCAATTCTCTTCTACCTACACTCCACAGATGAATGGAGTTGATGAACGAAAGAATAGGAGCTTGACAGAAACAGCAAGGATAATGCTAGCTGACTCAAAACTACTGGTTCAATTCTGGAACGAGGCAGTGGCTAATGCGTGCTATACTTTAAATCGAGTCTTAGTGGTCAAACATCATCGAAAAACTTGTTATGAGTTGCTCCAGCAACGTAAACCGAACTTGGAGTATCTGGAACCATTTGGCGCACCCTGCATGTTGTTAAAGAAAAATCAGACTGGGAAGTTCTACGAGAAGGCAGAAGAAGGTATCTTCCTTGGATACAGTATACCAGACAAAAGGGTTTATAATAACCCAACTGGTCAGGTAGAAGTGTGGTGCAATGTTGATGTACAAAGATACACCACCCCCTACGGGAAAAGGACCTTCTTTCTTCTTTGACTATGATGGATTTTTTAAATCATTTAATCTAACTTCTTCCCATTCTGATGACGAGTTGGCCACTCAAATGATGTACGATGTTCTGAAGACTCCTACTCGAGACTTGACATCCTCGGCTCCATTAGAAGGTACTACTAGCCCTTCAGGGGGAGTGCTAGAGATAAGTAATTCCTCCTCTGATGATGAAGAAGTTGAAACTGAAAATGTGAACCAGGAGGAACAGGTCCCCATTGCTAAAAGTACACCTACAGCTGATCATGAAGTAACTGGAACTTCTGAACCTAGTCCTTCAACAGCCACAGAAACTGATCCTGTGATTCAAAACCTGGATGATGAAGTAGCAATTCCCACAACTCCCGGAACTAGGATTAATGTGAATCATCCCCTATACAACATCATCAGGGATCTTCTCTCAGGAGTTCAGACAAGAAATCAGCTTTACTCTGCTGACTATACTGCGGTCACGGAAAAGGGGTACATACACGATGGGGCATATCGATGTTTTGTGTCTCAAGTTGAGCCCAAGTATCTAAGCGAGGCCTTAAAGGATGAGGCATGGGTAGGTTCCATGCAAGAAGAACTCCTACAGTTTAAGAAGTTAGGTGTCTGGACACTTGTCGACAGACCAAAAGGTGCAAAAGTGATTGGCACTAAGTGGGTTCTTCGGTGTAAGAAGGATGACCAAGGGGTCATAATCAGAAACAAGGCTAGGCTATGCATCCTTTATGAAGATCAAAGTATATCAATTGGATGTGAAAAGTGCATTTCTTCATGGTGATATCCTTGAAACAGTTTACATCAGTCAACCCGAAGGATTTGAGGATCCTTATCATTGGGATAGAGTTTATAAACTAGACAAGGCTTTGTACGGGGTCCATCAAGCCCCTCAAGCCTGGTATGAGAAACTCTCTACTCATCTGCTGAAACATGGATTTCGCGGAGGTGTAATTGACTGCACGTTGTTCATACAGGAAAAAGATGGCGATTTACGAATGGTGCAGATATACGTGGATGACATAATCTTCGGTTCCAAAAACGAAGCATTATGTAAAGAATTCGAATCGATGATGAAAGCTGAGTTTGAAATGAGTGCCATAGGAGATATGAAGTTCTTTCTTGGTTTACAGGTAGATCAGACACCAAATGGAATCTTCCTGCATCAGACCAAATATGTTGGAGATATCCTTAGACGGTTCAACATGGAGAATTCAACGGTTGCTGGTACATTACTTGCCACGAACCATGATGTGGCACCCGACGAAAATGGTGATCTGGTAGATGCCACTATGTATCGAGGAATGATCAGATCTCTGATGTACCTCACAGCTTCTCATTCTGATATTATGTATGCCATATGTCTCTGTTCCAGATATAAGGAAAAACCAAAAGTTAATCATCTGATTGGGGTAAATAGGATCTTTCGTTATCTGAAGGGTACTCCAACGCTTGGGTTGTGGTATCCTCATGATGATGACTTTGAGCTAAAATCGTAAAGTGACTCAGATTATGGTGGTTGCAAGATGAATTACAAGTCAACATCAGCGGGATGTCAGTTCTTTAGAAGACAATTAGTCACCTGGCAGTGTAAGAAGGAGATGTCTGTTGCTCTGTCAACATGTGAAACTGAATACGTTGCTACGACAAGTTGCTGTTCACAAATCATCTGGATTCAACAGCAAATGCGAGACTACGGTTTGAAATTCCTTAACAACCCTATATTTGTTGATAATTCTTTTGCTATTGTTGTCACTAAAAACCCGGTCAAACACCCTAAAACTAAACACATCGAAATTAAATATCACTTTATACGTGACTGTTTTGAAAATCAATTAATCGATATTGTTAAAATTAGCACGGATTTCCAACGCGCCGATCTCTACACAAAAACTTTTGATAAACCTTGATTTCATTATCTATTAGAGGTTAATGGTGTTAAAAAGAAAAATGATGTGATTCCAGACTAATCAAGTTCATAGTCCGTTTCTATGTTTTATTTTTTAATTTTAATTTTCTTTATTTTATTTTTTCTCTCTTTAAAATTTCAAAAACACAAAAAGATTTTCGGTTTTAGAATTTTAGGGGGAGAATAGTTTTGGTTTCAGTAGTTAGTGTTTAATTACTTAATAAAAAAAGAGAACGGGGGCGGGCATCAAATCTGTGAAATCGATTCAAAATTATGGAAAATGATAGTACACAAGGATAGAATTGTTTGGGACATCAAAAGGATGTAAATGCTTTACATGTTATATTAAAACTTACAGAAAATTATAAGTCTAAGAAGTCTAAAACAAATAAAGGAAAAATGATAGTAAGCTAGTTTGTTACAGTGGGTACATAGAGAAATTAGACCTAGGGCTTGCTAATCTATTATATGATGTGTCGGTAGATTCAACACAATAGACTAGTATACTTCATTGGTGAACAACTTTACAACTAAATCATTCAACAAGCTGTGGGTTTCCATCTCATCCCTGGTTAACACAATCAACTTACTTCCAATAAGGGGTGAAGAGCAAAATGAACGCCACAAATGTGTGCGGACTACCATAAAAAGGAGCAAAGCGCATGAAAAAATGTGAAACGCAATCAAGCTAATGACAAATGTTGTTGGTGCGTTATATGAAAAATAAAATTGCTCTAACTAGAAGATAGGTTGTGTGCTTCCCTGTTGTGCGATGGCACTGACCTGAGGATAAGCACAATCTAAATATTCTAGAATTCACTGCTGTTTGCGTCTCTCTACTGTGCGATGGCATTGACCTGAGGCTTGGCATCTCTTTGAAAGCTCTTAGAACAGTTTCCTCTTGTCAAAAACACGTATACTGCTCAAAAATCTCCTGAGGAAAGTTGATTACCATATAAGTGTGGGATCCACAAATGTTTGTTAAAATAATAAACCTAAATAATCACCAATGTATGTGAAAAATCTATGTATGGATTTAGGTGGACAAATATACTGACAATCATCGTGGCAACATTCCCCGATGGTCAAAATCAATATGTGCTACATAACAACTCTATCATGATTTCCTGTTAGTGCTCCTGACTCTTAGATGAATAAGACTCTTTGACGAGTAAATATAACATTCTCTGTTATCAAAATAAATATATCTGGTCCCAAATGATTATGTTTATGCCTGTATGATTCCAAATGAATCTTTCTAGATAAGATGAATATGCTTGAAGCAGTTTTGCTCAGGGGGAGAAATCGTTTAAGGAATGTTAAAATGTTTTCGACCCGCCTCGAATGAAAAATACAAAAAGATGTCTTAATTTAGTTTGTTTAAAGTTTTTCTTGGCTTTAATTATGGTTGTATCGAGTCGATGTTGGACTATGTAACAAGATAAAATCTGTGAATGTCATAAATTGAACCGAACATTATCTGATAAAAGCCTAGTTCTGAAATGTTAAAAAGATCACGTCTGAGGTGATCACAAGGCTTTCACATAAAAGGATCACGTCTGAGGTGATAAAACGGTTTTTAATTAAAATGATCACATCTGAGGTGATCAAACGGTGTTCATTAAAAAGGATCACGACTAAGGTGATCAAATGAGTTCCTTCGACGGTCGAGGATCTACCCTGCACACCGTATCGATCCGTACAACAGGCATTCTAGGAGAATGCAGTGGTCGATCACTCAGTTGAGCCGTACAGGATTCGAAGTTCTATCTTTGGTCAAGATATTGATATCGGGGAAGATGATTATAGGAGATTTTTGGACTTGGGTGAGGATAGGAGACTACCCAACCAAGCTAAATCCCCTAACATTTAGGGGTTGTTTCTTGAGGATCAAGTATGCTGACGACATCAGTGCCGGCGTGCTTAACAAGAGCAACATGGACCCGCGGTTCAAGTATTTGGCACATGTGATCCTCAAGTGCATCGCGTCTAGGACAGGAGGATTTGACAAGATGAGTGACCAAATCCAGAATGCATTTGTTGCACTGGTACTGAACCATCTGTTCAGTTTTTCGAGGATGTTCTTCAGCTATTTGAGGGAGAACATAGATGCAAAAGGGAAGGAGGGTTTTTGTATGTACCCTAGGTTTCTCCAGATGATTATAGACGATAAGCTCCCCTCGCTACCCAAGAATAAGGACGACGAGGTAGTGTTAGAGGTTATGGATGATACTACCTTGGGGAGGATGAAGGTGTACGGGGGTAAGCAGGTGAAGCCCCCGGTTAGGAGGCTGTTTGGTCATCTTGCCAACGTCGACTATGCCGCACCAGCCAGAAAGAGGTGGCCCCATGATGACAGCGACTCCGATGTTGAGCCGGTCATGATCCCAGATGAAGACGATGACGATGATGATGATGACCAAGATCATGGTCAAGGTGGTGGAGAGGAGGGCTCGAGCCTATCACGAGCCACTTACACGTCTACTATTACTCTACCACCTCAGCAGAGTGGTGTTTCAGCACCTGGTGGATCCGAGCAAGCTTCCATCCACCAGGACTTTCTTATAGATGATGATGATGAGTCTGACGATGAGCCTCTCACTAGGAGAATAGGTAGCAGGGTTGTAGCTATAGAGAAGGGGAAAGAGGCGGTTGGCGGATGCCAAATTGATACTAAGGGTGGTGACACTAATGTCACAGACCATCATACACACCCGACCAGCCAATGAGCATAGGGGGAGCCCCGATTGCCAAGGGTTCTAGGAGGAAAAGGATGGCCCAACCCTATGGCAAGAAGGGTAAGAGGTAGAGGATTGTACTGATAAGTTCTTCCACCACCACTGCCACTGCTACCACCACTATCACTGATACTACCACCACTGCCACTACCTCCTCCACTACCACCACTTCCATCCCAACCACCACCACTGCCATACCATCCACCACTCATATATCCACATCTACCTCACCCACCATACCCATAATAGTTCTACCACAATCTATTCCCACTCCTACTCCCATCTACACCACATCCACCACTACACCTACCATTCCCCAAGCCAGCACATCCTCCGACTTCCCAACTCCACAGAGCTTTACTCTACCCATGGTTGGGTTAGAGGAACAGTTGGCCAGCCTAAACAGATTAGTGCTTAAGCTGTTGGCAACTGATGATCTAAGGGCCAACCAGTTGAACCAACTGATGGCGGTAAATACAGCACTTGGCAAGCAGATGAACCAGCTACAGGCAGTGATACTTTTGACAAGCTAGATGAGAAAGAGAAAGAAAAAGAAAAGGATGAAGGTAAAGCCCAAGCTACAGACGTTGATGTTAATCTAAAGGAAGTTAAATGGGCTGCATGTTTGACATAGATGAAAGCACAACGCGAACCTCCAAAACTCAATGCCTACAACAAACTGTACAGAGTTAAGAGACATCAGAAAGTGTCAGGAAAGATCATTAGTTGGGCTTATTTTGAGGACCTGGATGTGTATGCTGTGAAATAAGAGAAGGGGATTGAGTACTTTAGATATCCACATGATCTGAAGACTCTCCCTGGTTTTGAGTTGAACAGATTGGCTGGTTTAGATCTTTTGTATGCCAACACAAGGAAGATGTCGGGCTGGTTTGAGATGGAATTGAAGAAAGAATACCATACCAGATGGGTAAACTTCAGACCTCAAAAACCTAAGAGGTTCATTCATAAGACTGAAGTTGACCCTATCACTGGAAGGCCTAAGGTGGTACTGAAGTGGAGTCCCCCATGCATGATGTCTAAGATCCCTTTACGGGAGATGCCTCAGGACTTCACTCCATACTTCAAATGGTGGTATTACAATTGGAGGACGGGGGAAGCGGTCATAGTTTCGAACAGAGAAGGAACGATATAGATGATCAGGGTATTTGACCTGATGTGGCTTACAAACTTGTTAGCTGATGATGTCTACATGTTATACAAGTGGCCACTGTTCTATGACATGCAAAATATTGTACAATCTCTCCAGTTCCAGCACGTTATACGACTCTGCTTCGCTTTTGTGATACACGCGTGAGTCACCAAAGAGGAGAAGTAGAAAAAAATTCAAGAACATGTTAAGAATGTTAGACAATAGGATAATCTAGGTCCAAGGGAGAGTTTGTTGATACACTTTTCCTAGTTTATGTACTTCAATGTAAAGGTCTTTCATTTCTTACACATATGTATTGCAAATGCTTAATGAAATATGATAAGCGTTTTGATGTTTATTTGTCTTTGTTTATATCATATTCTTATTGTATTTAGTATTACTCATATGTATGAACATTATATATAGGTTTGAGGTTATTGTACATAGTTCTGAGTCAATAATGACTCAGAAAGTGTTCAACTTAGTCGGGTGGTTATTCATGCTAATGGACCATACTTATGGACCATACGCACAAATGAACCATACTTATGGACCAGTCGCATAACTAAACCAGGAGACTGGATCAGTCGTATGAGACATAAGGTTGACTCAGTCGCATGACTGAACCTTTAGTCGTGCGTATGCGTCAAACGTATGAGTCAAGATTCAGTCATACGAATGGATACTGAAAACCTATAAATACCATATAATTCATGGAAAAACACAACACTTCGAATTCTATCATACCCTAGCCGTCCAGAGCGTCCCAGTTCATCCATACAACTTCATAGTTCATTCCTGATCGATTCCAACTCGTTCTTAACGTTTGTTTAATCGTTAGATCGGTCAAGTTGTCGTTCTCACTGATCGGATCGCCAATTAAACATAATTCCGTGCTATTTGATCTGGTCTCATGTAGAATCAGTTAGTACTCCATACAAAAACGGTCTTAACAAACCACATCTTGTTTTGCGCTCTTCCAACAGACTGCTCCACCATTCATAACGAAAACATATCCAGATTGTGATCGAGAGTCATCTCGATTATTTTGGAAACTAGCATCCGTGTAACCCTTAACAATGAGTTCCTCCTCACCAGAGCCATATATTAGAAACATATCCTTAGTCCTTCTAATGTATTTCAATATACTCTTAACCGCCATCCAATGGCTACTTCCCGGATTCTGTTGGTATCTACTTGTCATGCTCAAAGCGCATGACACATCCGGTCTAGTGTATATCATTGCATACATAATGGATCCTATAGCCGATGCGTATGGGATTCCTTTTATTTTCTCTTGCTCATCCTTTAAGCTTGGACATTGAGAAGCACTCAATATCGTTCCTCTTTGAATAGGTACCAAACCTTTCTTAGAGTTTTTCATCTTGAACTTTTTCAAGATTTTATCAATGTATGCACTTTGGTTTAAACCTATCAACCGCCTTGGTCTATCCCTATAGATCCTTATTCCCAAAATATAGGCGGCTTCACCAAGATCTTTGAGGGAAAAACAACTCCCAAGCCAGGCTTTTACACTCTCTAAGGTTGGAATGTCATATCTAATCAATAGTATGTCATCAACATATAGTACTAAGAAGGTAATGTGACAACCTCGGAATTTGGGCCCGAAAAATTTTCTTTAAATGGCCCAAAACAGTGCATTTAACATGATCAAGCCCCCACATAGGCCCAATAAAGGCCCAACACAAGATATGTATATGTAATTAATTAAAATAAAAAGAACAATAATATTTATTTTATATTTAACCCAACTCATTTTTAAATTATCAGAACATTCAGATTTCGTACAATAATAAAATCCCTTGAACAATTAAAATGCACGACCGAATGCGAACCGACTGAAATGATTATTAAGTCCTGGATGTATATGATAAATAAGTGAATGACCATGTATTATAATTTACAAATCATCCTAATACAAAAATAATATTTTAACGTACGACAATCTGTTAAACCTTCGAACGAGACACGAGTTGGATAGCAGTGTCAATCAGACGCGATACTGGTTAGAGACCCACATAAAAACCCTAGGTATAAAAGCAACTTTTTCTCTTTAGCCCCCACTCACCCAATTCTTACACCAACAAAACACACACATAGTGTGAGAAAGAGAAACATGAATGGGAGAAAAGGAGAACCCCTAGTTTCCGACGACCGGAGCAGCGCCAGCGAGCCCTCCGCCAGCGAGTATGGGCGAGTGGAGCACGCAAATTGGAGGGTCCCAATCCCCTGATCACGGTAGTGATGGTGGTTTAGGTGTTCTTACGTGGTGGTGACGGATCTAAGTCACGAAAGAGGGGATGGTGGTGGACGAGACGTCGACAGCCACCTCGTGCGCGGTGATAGTGGCCGCGACCACCCCCATCGGTGACTACAGTCGCTTGGGTGATGCTTTCTTGAAGATGATGACAGTGACAGCAACGAGGTAATGGTGATGGTGGGTTACGGTTGTATGGTGGTGGTTCTCCAAGGTGCCGTGTGGTGGTTAATAGTGATGTAGGGATGGTGGTTGGCGGTTGTTGGTTAGGTGGGAGGCGAAGGTGATGGTTGTGTTGCATAGGGAGGTCTCAGCGGTGGTAGTGGTCACGGTGGTGATTGCTAGTTAGGGTTCCGGCCAACTTCCGGCCAACTTCCGGCAGCCCCACTTTGCCCGATCTACTTGTGCATGTGTTCTTAGTGTCCCGATCAACAAGATTCCAAGCAATATTGGAGGTTTTAAAGAATTCTGGCGTAGTGGCGGCGGCCGATGGCGGAAAGTAGGCTAACGGGGCGGTTAACGGTAGAGCACGGCGGTAGTAGTGGTGGTTTATGGTGGTAAGGGTTATTTGGCATAGTCATGTAATAAGTTGATGATTTGGTCATGTTTGGTAACGGGTTTGGATTAGGTGGTGTTTTGCAGGACCGGGTGAGGGGTATGCACTTACAAGACAACAACACAAAGAGAGGAGTGTGCAACAACACTTAACAATTCAAATGGGGAACTGGAAAAATCGGTTTTGAGAACTAAGGACACAAGTGTATATGAGACGGAACAAGAACAAACACAGGTCATTGGTTTTCAAGGTTGATGTATATTGCCCTCTAGTTCCTTACAAATGTTTCCAAAGTTCTGCCTAATAAGTTACAAGGACCAAAAATACTTATACAACAACCTACAGCCGGTCATACTTTGAAGGCCAGCTGGATACATGATCTAGACAACAAAATCAATATATAGTCAAAAGGCAGATTGCCTTTTGACTAGTGACTATGACATGCCATAGCTCACATCCTAATATATTACAAAAAGGATAAAGTACATAAAGTGGAAAGTTACAGACTCAAGACCTCAATGTACAGTTA
>BJCO01820482.1:0-16948 GCA_018326465.1 Flaveria floridana | reverse complement strand
GGGGGATAGAAATTGAGGAGGGGGGGATAGAAATTGAGAGAGAGAGAGAGAGAGATAGATAGATAGATAGAGAGAGAGAGAGAGAGAGAGAGAGAGGAGCAAACTTGGTCTCGCTTTTGAGTTTTGAAGGGGAAAAAGGATTAGGTTAAAAGACAGAAAACTGACAAAAGCAGTGAATTTTTGGAAATGTGGGCAGTCGACTACTTGTGGGCTGACTTTTGCTGGCAAACCCTTAATCATAATCTAATCATATATTACCTTTTATCTTTGTTTAACATTAAATCTTTGGAGTTTAGCCTTTGATCTTTGGTGTCCATAGAATATTCTTCCCTTCTTCAAAGCCTTCAACTTTCAAGATCTATTTGATTCCTCCTGTTAATTTATTTTGTCTGTGAAATTGAAAATTCTGTACTTTAATCATTTAAATTTTTAGCATAATACATAAATGTGTAATAAAAGTGCTCACTTTATTTTTTATACTATCACAATTTTTGTGTTTATTTTTCCTATAACTATATTAAAAGAAAAGAAGTATACAAACAAATGAAAAGTACAGTAAATTTGAACGTCGTATATTAAATTTTCAAGGATTAATTCCTAATAAAGAAAACTATTACTTACCGATGAAAATATTAAATCTATTAATTATTATGGAAAAAATGATATCTAGTTAAATATTGTTGATATCTGTTTGTCTGTTAGTGACAAACTATAGGCATTATTTGAAAACTTTGAAGCGTTTGGGAAAAAGTAAAAGGTTGTCACCATGGGTATGTTTGTTTCTTTGGTTGTCTTTTTGTGCTAAGTTTGATTTACTAAATGAGCTCAGCTCTTTGGTCAATGCATGGGTATTATATCTCCAACCCCAAGAACTAGCACTATTGAACAATTCTCTTGGAGCTTATCGGTGGAAGTACATAGAGATACGATGATTATAACATGATATAAGCACAAAGGGACAAATAGGTAATGTGTATGAGTGTACGCATATGTACATCTATAGTCTTTATGATGCTTACGACAATGCATCAAAGCATGGATTCTATGTTTAGTATATATCAAAGGTTAAAAATCTAGTGTTTACCGATCAAGTTTCATAATAAAAGGTTATATACTTGGTAATAATTAAAGATGTTAGATGTTACATATTTATAGCATAACATATAATATTACATGTTTATGACACATCACATAGTTTTTCCTACAAATTATAAAAATGTTATATAGTACGTTATTTCTCATAAGAATTATATAAAAAATGAAAAAAAATTATATCTATAAAAAAATTTATGAACAAAGCTAACTTTTTTTTTTTAAAATGAAAAACGTAAGGTATAGATATCATTATTATATACTTAATTGGAAATAAATGCGAGATATAAAAAATTAAAAAAGAATTAAAATTCTTTAATTTATTGCTAATAGAAGAGAGCGACAAGAAAAAATACCGAGGATACATAACAGAGTAGCACACTTCCTCTATGATATTTATTTATTAGGTAGAGAGATTTTATCTATACAAGATATAAAACTTTTAGGCTGCCTCCTTTGGTACATTAGTTCTAAAGTAACAAAAAACTTGTATTCTAATATATTGCAATATAAATACTCATTTTTTGAAATATTGACCGTATGTAAATCTATATGTAAAGTGTTAAATTCAATACTTAGCCTTTCAAAAGTTCGAGAATATAGTGTAGCTAGCTTTAGTAAACCCGTGTATTACACAGGTTGAATATATAATATTAAAATATAAAAAAAATTATTAAATATAAAATGATATTTTAAAATAAGTTATGATTGAAATTACATATGACTAAAAACTATATAAGTAATCACATAGTGATATCAAATTTTTTCAAATTTTGTTTTTAACATTTTTATTGCCAAACAAAAATGAAACACCTTTCAAAGCAAATTGTATTAATTAAACATCATTTTTAAAATTTTTCTTATTATTATTCCTAATTTTAATTATTTTTGCTTGTAAAAAATATTCTTTTAAAAATATCAACTTTAAATTATTTTGTATTGTAATAAAAGTTTGATGATTTAGGAAATTTTCTTATTTAAAATTTTTTTAATTTTAATAAAAAACATTAGAGTTAAGTTTCATTTTAGTTCTTGAGGTTTGTTAAAAATAACTATTTTTCTTCAAAATTTTAAAAATATCAATTTATTTTTAAAAGTTTTATAATTTATTTCAATTTTAGTTCAAAGGTTCATTAATTGTTTTAACTTTATCTAAAATAATAAATTTTTGGAGTGAAATTTAAATAACATATGAAACTTTTTCAGATAAATTGATATTTTTAATATTTTAAAGAAAAATAGTTATTTTACTCAAACCACAAGGAGCAAAATTGAAATTAATCCAAAACATTAATAAGAGGATATCTTTCTTAATTTATTAAAAAAATACACTTTAATCTAAATAAGAGTTAAATTCTTTTATTAGTATTTAAGGTAATTATCAACTTTGAGAGAAAAGCGGGAAAATTTTGATGAGAATTAATGTGGCGTTGTCACATATATTTCCAAGATACTATGTTATTAGAGTAGGAAGATATTTTCGTTGAAATCTATCCTTTTATTGCGATATTATAAAGTGTTATATAACTTCAAATATTGACAGTATACAAGTCTATATGTAAATCCTTAAAGATGAAGCAGTCTTTAAGTTTATGTTGATTGCACCTTTTAAATGCATATCCCCAAAAGGAAAAGCATGAAATTATTCAAGGAATCCATCCACATGCTTTTGCGTTTCAAAAGATAGAGAATATAGTCCTTTTAGTAAACCCTATTTATATGATTTCTCAAATTAATTAATTAATTAATTAATTAAATAATGGAAGTTGTTTTTTACATGTGTCGAGTGTCTTTAGAAAATATTCTTTTCGAATCATTGATATTGCACAAGATGATAATCCATACGTTCATGTTTATTTATGGTATACAATTAACCATTTAAAATGTTCAAACATAAACATAAACCTTTTAAAACGGAGTAAATTACCGAAAAATTAGCTTTATTTTTCTAACCAATATTATTTTTTTAACATTTATCTTTAGTAGTTATACTATTTAACTTTTATATATATGGTTTGCTTCATCTTTGTTTTTTTAATCTAAATATCGTTATTTTACATCATTCAGTTAGGCCATATGATTATCATATGATAATATATGTGCAAAAACAAAACATCTAACACTATAATGATTTTAGGCAAAGGCAACGATATTTGTCGTCACCATAGGATCCCATTGTCGTTTTACAAGTGTAGTTGTCACAATCTTGTCGCTATAGGTTAAAAATAAGTCCTCATTGCAGCTTACGTGGCTATAGAGCCTTATGTCGTCGCCACAATGTTGGACCATGAAAGGATCATACATGCCAATTTAAGTGGTGGTTGATGGTTGTTCTGTTGGCAAACTCCCACAAGTCCAAGAAGAAATGTGGGTGAAGGTCAGAAGACTAAGTGTTGAATATCCACATTTGTATATGCGGATGACCAAAGAACAAATACTGACAAGTATTTGTTCTTCCGCATGTACAAATGTGGACAGACAGAACAAATGCTGATGACCAAACACTTAATGCTGAAGACAATCAAGAAATGCTAATAAAGCCCAAGGCATCCGCATTAGTTAATGAGGATATTCAACCACAAATGCTGATGAAGACTTTTGTACTTAGACTAGTATTTTGATATAGTTATCAGGGTAGTTTGGCCTTTTTGTATAGGTTTTATGTCAGCCTGTAAATAGAACAGAATATCCATCATATGTAAGTTTTTCGTTTGTAAGATACCTAGTACTCAAGTTACGAGGTTCTGAAGTTGTCATATCAATGTTGTGAAAACCGTAGCATCATCTGTAACTTGTTCTTCACCAATCAATATACAAAACATTTATCAGTATATTTTCAGCATTTGTTGTTCTTTGATTCTGTATTTTCACTATTTAATCATTGACTAAATCATCATATTCGATCATTGTTAAAGTCACATCAACAGAGAATTTAATTCTCGGAACCAGTCAATTGCTATCAGAGCTTTGGCTCTCGGCTTCATCTCAAGATAAGCTTAGATCTTGACTGAAAATCGATTGATCTGATGATTGAGTTGTTTATTAACAAGTCTCTATTGTTAATAAACATACAATTGAAAAATACCAAAAAACTTCATCTTCTTTCACTAATCTTCAAGTTCAACAAACTGAAACTCATCACTCTTGTTCAGATCTGTGAATGAAACCAACAAAAACTACATAAACTCAATAAAAGTAACTTAAAAAAATTCAACTGCTGCTGTTCGAAAAACACTACTGTTGTTACTATTCATAGAAGACATACAATATACTGAAACCTTGGACTGTTTGAACTGTTGGACATAAAATCAACTGAAAACATACTTAAACATTCTATAATCAGTTTATTAAACATGGATTCTATTAACTTTGCTGAACTTCGTCATGCTTCTAAACCGCCAATGCTTAAACACAAATCTGAGTTTAAGCAATGGAAAATCAGGTTTAGAAACTATATTACAGGTGTTGATCCGGATTATTGGATATCAATATGCAAAGGGCCTTATATTCCAGTGTCATTGAATACTGACCAAGCTGCACAATACAAGACAGTTAGAATCCCTATTGAGGATCCAAATCTTAATCTTGATATTGATGATTAAAAGAAGATTAAGATTGATCTTACGGCCTACTCCATTCTAACTTAGGCTTTAAATACGTATGTCCTCAAAAGATTAGAAAAATACAGCACAACAAAAGGTGTATGGGATGCACTACAGATCATGTGTGAAGGTAGCAGTGAGCTGACTGAGATTAACAAAGACAAGCTGATTAATCAATATGAAACCTTCCATCACACCAAAGGAGAATCTATTTTAAAACAACTTCATAGATTTGTCCAATTGGTAAATGATCTGGAGATAATGGGGGTCACCTAAAAGGAGAAAGAAATGAACAAGAAAATGTTACACAGTCTACCTGAGAGCTGGAAGCAGAATATGACCATGCTGAAAAATACACTTGATTTGGAGAGCACAAGCTTAGACATCATGATAGCCAAAATTGAAGCTCTTGAGTTGGATGAAAGAAGCAGAAACTTGAGTGGACCTCAAGTTATTGAGGCATATAAATTCCTATCAGAAACTCGTTCTGTGGAAAATGCCTTCATAACTTAAGAGGATGATTTTCTGTCCTCTAGAGATCAATCTTGGATCACTGGATTCATTGCATCATCTCAACAACATAAGCAATAATCTCCTAATCCATCCACCTCCATACCCACTAGCTTGCCTGTTGATCAGAAGCCTGAAGAACAAAAGGAAACTTACAATGCCTTTGTTGCAAGTTTTGAGGCATACTTCGGAGGAGGACTCACTTCAGCTTACTTAATTCAAGAAGATCTGGAAGAAATGGATACAGATGATGTTGAAGAAATGGATTTATAATAGCAAATGGCCATGATTGCTATGAGAGCTAAGAAATTCTTTCGCAAAGGGAAAAAGCTAAGTTTGAATGAGAACACTAAGCTTGGTTATGACAAATCCAAGGTTAAGTGTTTCAACTGTGGCATGACTGGTCACTTCTCAAGCAAATGCAATGCACCCCGTAGAAACAACAACTACAAAAGAAGCTCACACAGTCAGCCATCTTCTCAATCAACCTCAACTCCTTAATCAAGTCATCAAAATCAGTTTCAGTATCAGCTTCATCATCAACCATCACATCAAATTCAGCATCAAATGACTCGATAACACCATGGAAACAGCCAATCAACCTCAAATGCACTTGTCAACAGACAAGATGGAGTATGTGACTGGAGTATGTGAATGGAGTCTATATGCAAAGGAAGTCAAACCTTAATTTCAAAATCATGCACTCATGGCTCATATCAATGATAGCCCATCTCCCATGCCATTTGAGGTAAAATCAAATCTCTGTAGTGAAAATGCAACACAAAATTATAAGAATACAGAGAACATAATCACAAATTGGCTATTAAAATAAAAGAAGAAAAGGTAAAATCTGAAATATTAAGACATGAAATGAAAAGCTTTAAAATTAAAATCAAGTCATTACTTTCAGATATAGAAAAACTGCATGGTGAAAAGCATACTCTTGTAGCTAAGAATGAGAGGTTAACTGAAGTGTTGACCAAAATTAAAGCTGAACAATCAACTACTAAAGTGAAACTTGAAAAGTTTCAATTCTCTTCTGCCAAACTACAACAGTTACTTGACTCACAAAAGGAGCCCAATGACATGACTGGAAGAGGATAAAATTAATGTCCTCCACCATACAATGACAATTACATAGTTATGCCTGAGCCACTTACTTTATCTGAATCAATTGAACTAAATCTACTGAAACTAAAACATTAGTTTAACAAATAACCAATCCTTAAAATAACAAAATGTTTACATTGAAACAAATGAGGATAAAATTAGATTAGGTCATCCAATTAAGATTAAAGAATGCTCAGACGAACATGTAAATGTGAAGAAACAAAAGAGTCCAGTCAAAGCCATTATTCCTTTTGTGAAATTCATTCCACAAAGATTCAAAGTGATTGGAAATGCTGAAGTGCTTTTGAAAACCACTGCTGAAAGCAGGTTTGATGGTGAGGTTAAATCTCTAAACAATTCAAGCAAATCAGATAAGGTTTTAATGAAAGCTAAAGGCAAAACTTTAGCATCTCCATCATTTAAAACAATCTCACTAAAGAATAATCACCAAAAATAAAAATTGAACTGAGCTCATTTCATAAGTCAAAACAAGGAACAAGCTTTGACATTTTCAATAAAAAGGATGTTGAACAATTTGATTCAGAAGTGAGAAAGACTCAAAAGAAGCAAATACATCCTTTAAACAAAAAGTACAGTAGAGTTATGATACATCTACTGATATATAAAAGAATGAACTTGTTTCTTCAACAAAAACAAAACAAGAGTCAAAGTTAAAACCAGTTAAACATATTGAAGCACAAAAGTCCAAGATCAGTCAACACTGGGAAACTTGCATCATATCTGGTGTACAATTCAATCCAAGCAAGAATTAACAACCCAGGCAACAGTCAAAACTTCATAAACAACAAGTCAATAGACTCATTTTTATAACAATCAAAAGCAAAAGACACGGCTTCATAAAGATCAAGCATCAAAGCAAAAAACAATAAAAACTACCCACAGGAGAAACATTAAGATTTGTCAAGTTCAAAACTTAATATAGGTAAGAGCATTGGTTAATGCCATAATTAAAATTTTGATCATTATGTACAGTTGTCTCCTTTCTTAAAAAGGTACAATTCAAAAACAAATATAAAAATCAGAAAAATGACCATGTTAGTGCAGAAGTTATACCATAGTATCTTTGTATATGCAGACATCTTGAAGCATAAAAGTCCAAGATCAGTCAACACTGGGAAACTTGCATCATATCTGGTGTACAATTCAATCCAAGCAAGAATTAACAACCCAAGCAACAATCAAAACTTCATAAACAACAAATTAACAGACTCATCTTCATAACAGTCAAAAGCAAAAGACACAGCTTCATAAAGATCAAGCATCAAAGCAAAAAACAACCAAAACTACCCACAACAGAAACTAGAGGTGGGAAAATGGACAGGTTGGGTTGGGTTTGTTGTCAGGTCAGGATGGGTTCGGGTCAGGATGGGTGTGGGTCAAGATAGACCGAACAAAAAAAGGTCATTATGGGCATGGGTCAGAATGGATATGGGTTAGGATGGGTATGGGTCAAAATGGATAATTTAGAAAAAGGGTCAATTGGATATCGGTATTCTTTCCCATCAAGCTTTTGAAACTATCATAAATCATCAGCATAAAGAATCATTTGACAAGCAAACTTCAAGAACATATGAACATTCCAATCGAAAGTGAAAACACAGCTGAATCACAACCTTTTTTATATACAAAATGCAAAAATCATATTAGAAAAATGACCGTGTTAGTGCAGAAGTTATACGATAGTATCTTTGTATATGCATACATCTTGAAGCATAAAAGTCCAAGATCAGTCAACACTGGGAAACTTGCATCATATCTGGTGTACAATTCAATCCAAGCAAGAATTAACAACCCAAGCAACAATCAAAACTTCCTAAACAACAAATTAACAGACTCATCTTCATAACAGTCAAAAGCAAAAGACACAGCTTCATAAAGATCAAGCATCAAAGCAAAAAACAACCAAAACTACCCACAACAGAAACTAGAGGTGGGAAAATGGACAGGTTGGGTTGGGTTTGTTGTCAGGTCAGGATGGGTTCGGGTCAGGATGGGTGTGGGTCAAGATAGACCGAACAAAAAAAGGTCATTATGGGCATGGGTCAGAATGGATATGGGTTAGGATGGGTATGGGTCAAAATGGATAATTTAGAAAAAGGGTCAATTGGATATCGGTATTCTTTCCCATCAAGCTTTTGAAACTATCATAAATCATCAGCATAAAGAATCATTTGACAAGCAAACTTCAAGAACATATGAACATTCCAATCGAAAGTGAAAACACAGCTGAATCACAACCTTTTTTATATACAAAATGCAAAAATCATATTAGAAAAATAATCCAACATATATATGAGAGCTCCCGATTTCACACTTAGTCAAATTTCATCACCGATCACAAAAACAAAAGTCGACTGCATTATTTGTTACAAGAAATATAAAATCAACTTATTCATAGTCATACCAATCATCCTGCACTTGCAATTTCCTCCGATAATCAAACAAAACTGTTTAAAATAAAAAAAATTGATCAAAATTTACTTAATTTTAACGATTCGTAAATCTTCAACGTAATGTGATCACACGAGAAACAACTGTTAATCGGAACCTAGTTAAAAACTCTTAATATAATAAGTGATGAACCTACCTGGGGGATGAAGAAGAACAACCAATAAACGTGGCCGATGGAGCCGATGACAAAATAACAATGAACAAATCTTGATGAACAAAAATGGTGATTACTCATTAGGGTGAGTAGATGGCAAAAGAACAAGATCCGGTCCTCCGGATTAAAATAACTTGACTACCCATTGTGATCCGCTTGTCTATAATTATCCACCCATTTTGACCCTAATATTTTAAGGCTTCCACCCATTATTGCCCATGCTAACCCGCTTGCAAGTTATTTGGGGCCTAAAATGATCCAGTACACAAAAATAATTGCCAATAATGACCCAAATTTAAGCAACTGGGTTTGGTTTGCCAGCCATAACAGAAACATTAATATTTGACAAGGTCAAAACTTAATACAGGTAAGAGCATTGGTAAATGCGGGTGAAGGTAACCTAAGCACATAGCCAATGCGGGTAACAGTTTTAAGTCATGAAAAACACAAGTAAAAGTAATGCGGACAAGTTAACTCTACCGCATTAGTCTTACAACAAATATTTACCATAAAGTTTTCAAGTATAAAAACTAATGTGGCCACTTTTGTTCATCCGCATTTGTTTACTCAGCCGTATTTCCCGAATATGACTGAAATCAATACTAAAACTTGGTTGTGTATTTGTATCATCACAAATTAGAAGTGTGCTCACACTCTCCTGTCATTATGTTTGAAGTTCAAGAAATGTGGACAACTTGGTTGTTCATCCGCATTTGTTGTAGTAAATACGGGAAGACAAATGTTCTTCAGCATTTGCTACAGTGTACAAATGCTTGATAAGTTAAAACCTACACATTTGCTACAATGCAGAAATGTATGATAACTTAACTTTCGCATTTGCTACAGTGTTAAAGTGTCTGACAACTAACATTTCCGCATTTGCTATAGTATACAAATGCTGCCCAAGTTTACACTTCCGCATTCGTTACAGTAAACAAATGCTGACAGAGTGAATCTTCCATATTTGCTACTGTAGTCGTCCGTATTTCTTTTAAAACTTGTAGAATTTACAAAAGCTATTAAAACTAACTATTTAAACAGATCAGCAAATTTTATTTAATACTTTCCAAATTTGACAGACTTTAAAAGTGCGACAAGCAAAAACTTACTATTATTCTTCATTCATCATCAAAATCACCAACATCATTCTGATTTCAGTGTTCTTCGAACATCATATTGCCTCTATTTCTATTCTCAACAATCGTAGTATTGAAACAAGGTGATTTTCAGCAATATCTAAGAGTTACCCATCAAACACATGATAAACTCAGAACCCTAACACAAAGAAAGAATCATAAAATCAACATCAAACTAAGGATTGATAGACATTTCCGAGTTCAATGATACAAATGATCATGAAAATTAACCTGAACAAGTGATTTTCAAAACCCTAAGATTGTCGCATGAACAGGGGATCAACACACTAAAAATGTCGACTTCAAAACCTAAGTTTGAATGTTAAAAGAGACTTTAAATAGAAAATTATCATCAAAATCAAAGACAAATCACAATAAAATTGTTCATGCATTGTAATATCAAGTTAGGTCAAATTTCTATGAAACAGCACACATGATTCTTCAATTTTGACCAAAAAAAGTCAAAATTGAAACATTCAACTTGATTTCACCAGTGTAATTGATGATTGCTTGTCAAGTACCAAATCATATGTATCTTGTGCAGAAGCTAATGGCAAATCTCACATGGAGTAAACTCCATAATGTTAGTGGATATCTTGACGCTGATATCCTTGAAGCTAAAGAACTCAAAGACATGATCAGATTTATATCTTCCACTAGAGTTGCTCATTCTATTACTGTGAGACCTGTTATCTATAAGAACTTCATAAGATCATTTTGGAGTACTGCTGAAGTTACAGAGATTGATGGCATCAAGACTTTATCTGGAAGAATCACCGATGATCACACCCTTTCCATAACTGAACAAACTGTGAGACAGTGTATACAGTTTGTTGATGATGTTGACACTCCTCAAGAACTTGAAGATGAGGAGATCATGACCTTCTTCGCCAACATTGGGTATGAAGGAGGATATGAAGGAAAACAAATAGTTAAAGGGTTGGTAGGACTTGCAGTGGATATTCTTGATACACTTATTCCAACACTGTCTATCCAAAAGAAAGACATGATGGAATGATATCCCTGTTACTACATCATCTGCTATATGTGCTGTGTGCACTAACATGCCATTTAACATATCTGCCTATGTGTTCAATGGCATGGTGTCTAACATTCAAGAAGAAAGAAGACATATGTTCCTTATGTATCCAAGATTCTTACAATGCCTCATCAATGAAGCATTTCCCCAAATGGTACCTGTGGACATCCCCCATTAGAATGCCAAGTCCTATAAGTACATCTAGAAGAGGGATCCAAGGAACTTTTATAGTGGGACTTTATTTCCCTTGTTTCCTTGGATATTTCAATAAATAAATGAAGAGGAAGTCATAGAAAGACAAGCAAAACAAGAAAATATAGCCCCAGCTGATGAGCTACCTCATCAAGAAGAAGAACAAGCTGCTCCTGATCAATAACATGTTGATGATCATAAATAAAAGTCTGTGTCATGACATGTTGATGTAGGTGGTGATCTTCACACATGACCTGTTGTTCAAGAAGCTAAAATTGCTTCTCCATTCAGACCATCACCTATTCAGTCTCCATATATGTCTCCAGCTCACTTTTCCCCACCTCATACTTTTCCAACTGCTGCTAAATCTGTAGAGTTTGGTGAATCTACCAGCTCTTCAGATGACTCCGAATCATCTCTGGATGAGAAGGGTCACACCATGAGAATGCCAGTGAGACATGCCCAATCCGAGGTAGGTCCTTCTAAAAGTTATGCAGAATCAGGAACCAACACATCTGATAAGAAGGATGAAATGATCACTGAGCTGTTGCTGAAAGTTGAAAGGATGGAAAAGATACTAAATAGAAAATCTGGTATTATCCAAGATAGACTTCAAGAGTTGGATGAGAAAGAAATGGAGATCAAAGAACTCAAAGAAAGACATGAGGCTGAAAAAAACAATAAAGACAAAGAAATAGATGAACTCAAGGCTGCCCTCGACAAAGGTAAAGAAGAAATCAGCAAGCATGTTGATACTGTAACTCTACAGACACTTGCCATGGAGGAACAGGAAAGCTTGATGGAAAACCAATATGATCTTATTACTAATCTTAGCAGAGAAAATAAGACTTTACTTAAAAGGGTCTCAGAACTAGAAATGTTGATTAAGATAAAGGAGGAGCTAGCTGAGGAGCAAGAAACAAAAGGTGATGAACCAGACCAGAAAAGGAACCAAGTGTAGCCATGGTTGTCAACTCAAGTGAACAATCTGAAGAAACCATTGAGTAAGACTCTGAGCTTAATGATCTCATCAAAGAGCTTGATAGCTATATACTGGAGAGTTCGACAATGACGAAAAGTTTTGGGAATTTGTAAGGGACCCAAGACCTCCAGTAGAACACATATTGGTGATTCTTTAATCTCCAGTACCATTGGAGAGAGAGAGTTTAGTATGCAGATTGTTCTTGCAGTCAACCTTTATGAAGAGCAAAAAGAGCTCATCAAAAAACTATATGAAGAGTTGAAAGAAAAAGAAGAAGTTGTTGAAAAGCAAGCAGAAGAACCAACACCAACAACAGGTGAAACCTCTATGCCATCCTCATCTAGACCTTATGTACACACCTACTCAAGGAAGATAAAGTACATGTCTGAGAAGGCTAATGGCAAACGGCCTGTAGAGGAAGATGAGCCTGTGAAGAAAAAGCAAAAAGATGACCCAAGGAGTTTAGCTGCAATAGCTAAATTTCTTGAAGAGCATAAAAAGGCTGAGGTACAATTGAAGGAGATGATTGATATCATTGATTTGGAAGATGGAGAAATAGAAGGAGGATATCAGGTTGATGAACCTGTGGTTAAAGACAATCCAATAAAGGTGGAATCCTCAGTTGAAGAGATGGTGGCAAAGGCATAAACTGATGATTTAATGATCAATGTCATGTTTCTGATCAATCATGGTTATGATACTGATGAAGTGTTTGGCATCAATTATGAGTCAATGGTGGAAGAAGTAAGAAAAATGAATCAACTTCTTGATCCCAATCATGTGACTGAATATGAAAGACAATCAGTAAAACTCCTATCACATTCTCCACTCCACTCGTAAGACATTCTGAATCTCTTCAAGCTCCATATCTTGATCCTTATACCATGACTGATAGGGAAATAAACGATTACCTCTCCAAACAAGGATACACAAAAAGAAAACTGGGTAATATGAAGAGAAACTCCCTCAGAGCTGCAATCCTCCAAATGTTAAATGAAAAGAAAGAAAAGATGAAAAAGATAGAAGAAGAGGTTGTAGGGAGAAAACCCAAATCTAGAGTGTCTGCTCAAGATGTCCAGCTCACAACCAAAGACCATGATGTCTGGCACCCATCTTCAATAGAGATCAGGAATGGTTTATTGAACCCTCTTAATTGAAACTTCAAGAGGGGTTGACCACTTCAGATATGATACAGGGTGTGTCTGCTCCAGATGGAAAGAATAATGTAAAGACCATCGCCTGGAAGTATGACTGTGACTGGAATATGTTCATGCTTAAAAGGATCTAAGGGTTGTTGCAATTCTTCACAGATTACTCTGCTCTGGTGAACTCCCTACAGATTCATGATCTCAAGGAACTAGCAGAACTTGAGCTCATCAATCATCATGCCATGCACAGGGGATATGAGTTCGAAGCGATTCTAAAGATCTTCAATATAAACAAGAACTTTTACTCATTGAAAGCCATATGCTTGAGGAAAGATAAAACTTTCAAAATCCCCTAGACAAGAAAAGAAAAGTTAAGAGGACTGAAGAGTTGGTATTTCCTGAAGTGAATGTAAAACAAATTGAATCATTAAAGAGAAAGATGGTGGCTGGCACCCATACTTCCATACCAATCTCAAATGTCTATTATGATGAAAAGACTTATGAGATTGTAATTGAAAGGAAGTGGGGAAGAAAAGAAGGGGCTGAAATCCGTCTATTTAATGGATATGAAGTGAGACTTCTTGATCAATCTTATATCCACAACATCTTCTCTAGACACTTCAGAGAAATCAACAATAAGCTTAGAGAGGCTGACATGTATTTCTTCCTGAAGTGCATTAAAATTCTTAAGATGGCATATGATAGAATTACGCATAAGAGAGAGTAGAGAAAGAAAAAAGACTCCTCTTAACTCGGGAATCATTGTAAAGCTTGAAGTGGATGCTGATGGATCTCTCCTGATTCATAGAGATGGGTTATCCACTGTTGGTGTGTGGGAACCTGTATCTCTGAAGAAGATGCCAATTGAAGCAGCTCATACCATGAGCCAAATGAAGATTTATGTTCTGAGTAGAGACAGGATGAAAGAGGCTAGAGATTTCTCTAACATGATCAAGTCTATCTTGAATCTAACTTTCCCATACCCAGGTACAACTCCATAATCACCAGTCCAAGCACCTACATAAGATCCAGCAGAATCTTCACAACCTCATCCACCATCAAACCCTTGAAGTACTTAGGTTGTATAATCCTTAAGAGGAGTATTGTTGGACCCTGAAAGAATCATACATGCCAATTCAAGTGGTGGTTGATGATTGTTCTGTTGGAAAAATCCTATAAGTCCATGAAGAAATGCGAGTGAAGGTCAGATACTAAATGTTGGCTATTCATATTTCCGCATGTACAAATGGGGACAGACTAAACAGATATAGATGAGCATTTGTTCTTCTGTATTAACCAATGCGGATACACAAAGAAATGCTGACAAGTGTTTGCTCATCCGCATTTGTCAATGCTGATGACCAAACACTTAATGCTGAAGACATCAAGAAACGCTGATGAAGCCCAAGACATCCACATTAGTAAATACGGATGTACAACCATAAATACTGATGAAGACTTTTGTATTTAGACTAGTATTTTAATATAGTTATCAGGGTAGTTTAGTCTTTTTGTACAGGCTTTATGTCAGCCTATAAATAGAACAGAATGTCCATCATATGTAAGTTTTTCGTTTGTAAGATACTTAGTGCTCAAGTTAAGTTAGATACTTAGTGCTCAAGTTACGAGGTTCTGAGGTTGTCATATCACTATTATGAAAACCCTAGCACTATCTGTAACTTGTTTCTTCACCAATCAATATGCAAAGCGTTTATGAGTATATTTTCAGCATTTATTATTCTTTGATTCTGTATTTCTGCTACTTAATCATTGACTCAATCATCATATTCAATCCTTATTGAAGTCACATCAACAGAGAATTTAATTCTCGAACCCAGTCATACAAAGCTATCAATATTTATTTTTGTCATGATTATTTAGTTGAAAAAATTAATAATACCTATGGCAACGACATGGTGTCGTTACAGGGTAATTTTTTTAATTAATATAAATAAATAATATTTCAAAATTCAAAAATTTTATTTTGTTCTAGGTTTTTTTTTACCTAAAATTACAACTTTGAACCCAAATCAAATACACACGAAAACTAATATTACGAATACATAAATGAAAATCATACAATTTTAGTTAATTACCTACTAAATAAATGAAACTACTAATGTAAACATGTTTTAAATTTTTACAACCCAAATAAATTAACTTCCTAATTGTCGCCATCTTCATAGTTATTAGGATTTGACTTCCTTCTTTTAAATTCATTCATTATTTATTGCATTTCACATATTTGTTGCCTTAGTGCCTCTATTTCTTCATCCCAATATGATTATGACCCGTTTGATAGTTCAATAACGAGAAAAATTTTTACTTTCCATCTGACATCGCGTATGACTACGCCTTTGTCCTAATGACAGCTCTAAAAATTCCATCTCATTTACGGATGGCTCACCCACCTCCATTTCCAATTAGGTGTATTGATATACAATTTTTGCTTGTAATTTTGAAAGAATAAAACAAAAGGGAATTATTATACTTAGGATATTTCGGAAGTATAACTACTATAAAATGAAAAAAAAGTACTAACCATGTTGTTTAATCAAAAACATATATAACATAACAATTCTCAAGTTTAACATCTAAACCAACAATTCTTAAAAGCATTTTAATAGACTTAATATAGACCAAAACCAATAATTCCCAAATGGATAACATACAAACCAACAATCCACCAAAACCATTCTACAAGCACAATACATTAAGTTGATTTGATTGAAGTATGTTTGGGTGATTTTGACTCATTTAAATAAAATGTAAGTAAAAATGCACCCAAACTACTTTAATAGACTTAATGTCAACAAAAATTACTTTAAATGAGCCAAAATAACCCAAAGACAACATAATAAAAGCATAAACCTATTGATGTCACCAAAGAGTGGTTTTGGCCCATTTAAGGTAAAAATACTCAATCAACAGTGTAATTAAATCTACTAACAATATACTAACAACATATGAACACATGATAATAGCATACTTAACAAATCATATAAACAAAAGTTAAAACTTACATAATCTTCGTCTACTTTCAGGTTGATCCATCCTGACCCTCCTCTATAATGCGACCTCCTTCGCGTTTCAATGTGGCTTGGGGTCTAGGTTTGTTGCTTCTAAAAGAGTAAATTTCGGTTTGGTCCCTGTGGTTTGACCATTTTTACCATTTCAGTCCAAAAAGGAATCTTTGATCATATCATGTCCTGTGGTTTCATTTTCATAACGGTTTTGGTCCCTGACACTAACTCTGTTAGTTTTTACAGTTAAATGTGAGGGTACTTTGGTCATTTTACATTTGAAGGACTAGTTTTGTAATTTATATTAGATTAAGATAATTGTTGTAATTTTTAAAACAATAAAAAATAAAAGTAAAAAAAACTTAAATCTAATCCAACCCAAACCCCCACCACCCCTTCCTCCCTTTGCACCACCGCCTGCATCACCGCCACCGCCACCCGCCACCTCCACCGCCTGCATCACCTCTGCTTTGCAATCCAACATCAAT
>BJCO01820474.1:0-10207 GCA_018326465.1 Flaveria floridana | reverse complement strand
GGAACCCTCAGCCCTCGGCTTCTTACATTCTTTACTCATATGACCACTTTCCCCACAGTTGAAGCACCTCGCGCCCCTACAATCTCTAGCCATATGACCAGGCTTCCCACACTTGAAACAGACGTTCAACCCCCATCTACACTCACCACCGTGCTCCTTTCCACATTTGTCACACCTTTTGGGCCCCGAGCTTGATAACCCCACCCTACGGTCATCCCTTCTCATCTTCTTGTTATTCAGGGTAAAACCACCGCGCCCGAACCGCTTCCCATTCCAATTCCGGTCACCACCACCGGCTTTCTTCGCCTCCACCACCGTTACTTCCCTCTCATCATAGAGCCTCCCAGCCAAATCCACTGCCGACCTAAAGGTGCTCGGTCGAGTAGCGATCAAGTGCCTGCGAATGTCAGCTGGCAGTACCTGAATGTACCGGTTAATCTTTCGAGACACCGGGGTCACCTGATCTGGCACCAGTCTTGCCATCTCATTAAATTTGTTGGTGTACTGTTGGTGGGTCATGGTTCCCGCCTCGAGTTGTAGTAACTCCCTCTCGACCTTATCGAGTTCCCTGTGAGTACAGAATTTCTCAACTACCAGCTTCTTCAACTCTGTCCATCGCATTTTTTCGATGGCCCTGGAACCCTCAGCTTGTACGATATTGTCTCACCAACATATTGCTGAGTCAGTAAAGGAGTGAGTCGTGAACTTCACCTTCTGGTCTTCACGACACTCGCTGATCTCCAATATTGCTTCCATCTCCCTCACCCAACGGTGAGCGGCTTCAGCATTGCCATTGTCATTGAAAGTCGGGGGCTTGCACCTCTGGAATGCCCCATAACTGCATCCCTTGGTCGTCACCCCTACTGCATCATACTCCTCCTCGTCGAACACTACCGTCTCATACTCTGGCCGTTCCTCCTTTTCCTTTCTCTCCACGCTCCTCACAACCCGGATAACTTCAGTCACTACAGACGGTAAGACTGTCTGCATGACCTGGTGCACCTCGTCAGCAATCGCCCCCCGAGCTGAGGCATTCCGGCTGGCATTCTCGTTTCCTTCACTCCGATCATGAACCTCAGGGTTCTCATGAGTCGTCTCAGGAGACTTAGCACTGCTCCTAGTCACACGCGGTCGACCTCTGCCTCTAGAAGCTTTGGAAGGTTTCTTTCCAGCTATTTCCTATATCACACTGAAAGATTCAAACACCAACACAGTCATTCAAGGGAATAGCTCAGTTTATGTCAAGTATAGTAAGTCCCTAATTATACTGGCCAGTTGTAATTAGCCACTTACTGTACTCTTCGTACCCCGAGCATTACCTGTCCTGACTACATTAGTATCTAAATCTAACAGTAACACATAAACACATAACATGCGCACATAATACCGGTTAACTTTAAGAAAATATCTGATGACACGCAACTACTCAAATTGGCATCCCTTCCCTTTCCGTCCCATTTTCAGTTTAAGTTTAGGTTTATTTTGAAAATTTTACCCATTTCACTTAAACTTTGGCTCTGATACCAATTTGTAAGGCACCGTTCCCGGGCACCTCACAGTTGGTCATTTATCGCACATAAAACATATATTTACATTAAAGTAATAAAAAAATCATGCAGCGGAAACATTAAATTTACTTTCAAATTACTATAAACGCTTTTGCTAGTTAATACAACGTCAATCAATTACAAAATACTTATTGTTGTATTACATCACAAAAGCATTATACAAAAGAATGCCATTCCCAAAAGGAGCTGAGTAGCCGCCTCGCGTCATCCTCAGCAACACTACCTGTCAACTGGAAACACATAAAAAGTCAGCGTTGCTGAGTGAGTTCCAGTTTTATAATAAAACATATTTTCCTTTCGTTAAACCGTTCTTTGCTTACATGCGGTCACACAACATACGTACACATAGATAATATTATTATTATCTTCATCGTTCATTCATTAGCTTTCATTCGTATACAATTCATCATTAACATTCACATTCTTTCATAACTCTTTCTTTCATTCGTACGTATCTTACTTTCATTCATACCTTCGTTACATACATTCATACGTTCATTACATTCATTCATACGTTCATTACTTTCATTCGTACATTCATTACTTTCATTCGCACGTTCATTACTTTCATTCGACGTTCATTACTTTCGTTCGTACGATCATTACTTTCGTTCGTACGTTCATTACTTTCATTCGTACGTTCATTACTTTCCTTCGTACGTTCATTACTTTCATTCGTACGTTCATTACTTTCGTTCGTACGTTCATTAATTTTGGTGACATGTACAATACCCCGAACATTGTGCACTACTGCTGGTGCTGGACCTGTGGTAATTAATCACAAACATTGTGCACGAAGTTTATCCAGACACCTAGGGCAAGTACATGCACCACTTATCTTTCCTCTTTCATTCTGGATCAATGCCATGTGCTATACCCCGAACATTGTGCACGAGTGCTGGTGCTGGACCTGTGGTAATTAAATCACGAACATTGTGCACGAAGCTGATCCAGTCACCTAAGGCAAGCGGCAAAGATCCCATACATATGGTCAATCACAAAGATTGGACCCCAGTGTGCATCCTTCGGGGTAGCTAACCGCACACCGTTGAGCTAACACCTTCATTGGGTGTGCACCTCCTTACATTTGCTTGCAATCCTTTTCTTATTCATTTACATTCCACTTTTCTTCATCATTAATCTTTTACTTATTAATGATAATACTTTTCGTTTGAGCATAAACAATCCACATAATGTCATTTCGTACTTGACAATATTAAAATAATGATAATATTGTTAACAATAATAAATTAATAATAATAATATCAGTAACAATCATAAGGGACAATCATAGGTAATCATATCATGCATGAAACATCATCATTAATAAGCCCTTAGTCAACCACGATCAAAACACTAAAGCACAGACTCCCAGAAAATTCTGTAAAAATTCCTAAGTGTTGGACGCACCAACACTATTTGGGCGCATGAGCCCTGTGTGGGCGCATTTACACTATGCGGGCGCCTCATCAAACACTTAACAGTTTCACTTAGGCGCATGGATCACTTGGGCGCATGGGGGTCCAGGCGCATGAGCACTATTGGGGCGCATGAGCCCCAACACTTAGTCATTTTTCAAAATTTTGGGCGCATGAACTACTGTTCAGGCGCATCAACTTTCACTTAGAATTTCTAAGGCATTTCTAGACGTATGGACTACTATTTGGGCGCATCATCCTATACTTAAAATTTCCAAGTCATAATTTCAGGCGCATGGGCCCTGTTTGGGCGCATGACCTTACTTAAAATTTTTCTAAGGCCAAACACTAGGCGCATGGCCCTGTTTAGTCGCATGAGCAACACTTGGAATTTCTAAGGCAAGATTTAGGCGCATGAGCCTTATATAGGCGCATCACCAACCTGTTTAACACGTTTCTAAGTCGTTTTCAGCCCCAAACATCATATTACCTGGTTCTAAGCATACCTATACTATACTAAGAATGAACATAACATAAAGCATCCGTAAACATCATCATACATACATGGGCACATACGGTTTCACACTTTAATTCTTTAAAAACGTTTTACATGTATTTCCAGCCCCAAAAATCGTATAAAACCTGTAAAAATGGGGTTCTAGAAACTCACCTTAGCTGCTTTAGAGTCTCAAACTCTTTGAACTCGAACTTTCAAATATTTCTTAACACCTAGACATGTCAAAACATACAACCGGAACACATACACATAAGAACATGCAACCGAGGCTAAATCTAGCCAAGAACAACTTAAAAACACTAAATTATACCTTAGATTTGAATTTCTTCTTGTTCTTCTTCACAGGTTTGAAATTCTACTATTTCTCTCTCTAGAATCGATAGAAAGGTGAAAAGCAGCAGGACATGGGCGGCCATGCCACTTTTGTACAAATTTATAAAAGACTTTGTACTTTGGACACTTTTAACCCCTCCACTTTAAGTTGACTTTCATTTCCTTCTTTTATTCTCTTATTCCCTTCAAAATACGGGTGTTACACTGTTACGGTTTTTAAAATAATAGTCCTAGCATTTATATCAAGCAAAAAAACTATTGTTTACCACATGTCTTTTTTGTTAAATTCTAGGGCGTCGAAAAGGACAAGCAAAGGCACTCACGCCATCAAAAACTTGAAATGATATTTTTTTAAGATCTGATTTCCCATCCATCTACCAAATATATTTTTTACACATTCTATCCTATATATCAGAGATATAAGGTTTGAACTTTCTTAACGGCCTGTGTAGAACTACTCAAAAAGAACTTCAAGATCATATGTTAGAAATAGTAGTTGCCAGAAAATCAACTATATTTGAAGTTATTACTCTTGGTTTAATTGTCTACCTGGTGATGCTTTTGCCTTTTTTTTTTCAGCTGAAACAATCTCACAACTGATTCTTTAAGCCTAAAATTCCAGTTGGTCATTGGCAACTGCCATAAACATATCACCAACAGCCAATAATATCTACACAAATTTAAAAAAAAATTCATGTGTAGAGTAACTAAAAAATACTTCACTCTGTAATACATTAATCACATAATTTTTCAAGATTTAATTCATGAATTCACTCTAGCCCTTTCACTCTTCAACCGATAAGCCAATTTCCCTGGCATTGAAACACCCAAAACCATCAACTGAAACAATCAAAGTCAATGATATTAAACTAAACTGGACTCAAAACCAAATTCCATATCATATGTTAAAATGATAAAATTTTAACCTACTTGAAAATGACACTCATCCTCAAATTCACATTATATGGAAACATTCCTCTTGTAATCGACTTTAAAAACGGAAATAAGGTTTTGGTATGATAAAATTAAAATCTATTTAAGAATGACACTCATCTTCAAATTCAAATTGTATAGAAATATCGAATTTATAAATTCATGTTTAGCTTGTGAATAACAAATTAAGACTATTGGTTACAAGAAAATGTAAAGTTAAAAGTAACAGAAAAGGTTATAGAAACTAAATCACACTTTGTCTCAACATGAATCAAATAGTATAAGAAAAATAAAATTTGGTCAAGACCTCATGTCAAACAAGGTTTCCTTAAAAAAGGTTTCTTGTATTTGTTGTGTCTTCTATGGTACGACAATAAAAGCAGACCAACAAGTCTAAGAAATCCCCCGGTTTTGACATAATTATGACATCATAATTCTCACCAACGAAAATTTTTTTTAATGTAAAATCTTTATCATTAACCATACCAAGAGATGTAGTTTTTCGACCTCCATTAACATCAACTATCATGATCATTGCTGGTATCCTGTAAATTTAAAATAATTAACAAATAAAAAACATACAAACGAAGCCTAAGATCCTAAGATCATTCATTTCATAAACCTGAATCCAAGCTTAAGCTCTGTTTTAGCACCTTTTTTTATCAAGATATCTAGTACACTCTTCTGAAGAGCACCCTACAAAATATACCAATAAGAAATATGTGAAACTTCATGGATCATATGCTCTAAACTGCACCAAAATACTTTCAGTGAACTTTATGTTTTTCATTTATTTGTACTATTTTGCAGTGAAAAAATAATAATTATCATTTTGTATTGTGTCTCTTATCAGAAACTTGTTATGCATGTTATATACAGGTTGGAAACCTTGAATCCTCCACTGCCTACAACCCAAAAGTAAGCCAATAGAAAAAGGAAAAAAGAATCACATTCACAAGACTTGCCTTTATTTGAGCACCTGATTTGAGTTTTCCAGCATATATATCATCCCACAACTCTCCATAATCTTTATTGTGATCATTGGGCCAAAATCCGACACCAATAATGCCTAAAAGTATAAAATAGACATATTTTCATGGAATAATATACAAACTGTAGGTATGTGACTGATCACAAAATTACATTCTTTTATGAGCACAAAACAAGTTTCATATTTGTTTTTAAGCAGTCTATTTTTTATAGTTAAAGACATTCAATTGTTTAGAATAGCTGAAAACAAAAACCACGATTAACCCAACAACTCTTTATAAAATTATGAAATAGAAGCATGTGA
Source organism: Flaveria floridana (assembly GCA_018326465.1). Taxonomy (NCBI): domain Eukaryota; kingdom Viridiplantae; phylum Streptophyta; class Magnoliopsida; order Asterales; family Asteraceae; genus Flaveria; species Flaveria floridana. The sequence goes on along the minus strand of BJCO01820474.1, from coordinate 4,144 downwards.
TGCTATGGCCTCAACAAAACATAACTAATGCATTTATGTAGAGGCCTAACATACAACTTTTGAATATGTTAAGCCATGGTCAATGAGTTCATTAAAGTATAAAAGATAATACTTGATTGCGTGAAAAAAGTAATTGATTTTTAGGTACCTTTACATTTATCTCAATAATTTGTTTATTTACAAAACTGATCATGGGGACGATAGATAATCTGGATCATAATCAACTTCTGCCTAACATAATAAAGGGAGAATATCCCTGATTTTCGTAATCCCAAGGGAGAATATCTTCTCTACATCTTTGTTGCCTTCCTTTTGATCTTAGTAGCATAAAGGATAATACACAATTCTTGATAAATCAGCTGTAGTAGTAAAAGGAAATCATAATAGATCAAATGGCAGAAGTGCAATACAGAAAAACAACAAAGATCGATGAATATAAATTCACAAATAGAACCAAATTGCAAACCCATCACATATGGCAAGAACAAAGGTAGCAAAAACCATAGAGTTGAACCCTACTGGCCTCTGATCGGAGAACCCGTAAAAACAGCACAAACTCTATTCCAAAAGAGTGGGCGAAACCACATGCACAAGTCTTAGATTACACCGACATGACAGGGAGAAGAGGAAGGAGAACGTACCTGATGAAGACAATGTACAGTCGGATATGGGTCATCACCATTTGCATCTCCCGCTCTAGATATACATGGGCCATGGGGGGATTGGAATTTGGAAAGGAGTAGGGAAATTGAATGGGCCTGAAGGGAACATCATGCCTATCAACTACTCCCATAATTTAATGGTGGCAGCTCAGTGATTCGTAATGAATGCCAACAATGAGCAAAAGGCGGAGGGTGAGGGGTATCTAAAAGGGCGCGTCTTATAAAATAATGTTAAATTACCTTTTTGTCCAGAGGTTTTCTTTTTCTTTTATTAGTGAGTGCCCACGTGCATTGCGGCGCATATATCACGTTAAACGAAAAAAGACGGTGTTGAAGTCCAAAAGCATGTGAATGCACCTATGTTTTGCGGCATGGTACGTGTCTGCTTGCATTTGGTTGCAATACAATTTTGAAGAGTAAAGTTGTATTATTATAGGAGGGTGATAAAAGAAAGAGTTGAAAGGGTAGTTATCCTAGTTTGATTTAGTCAGTTCTGCTGGTACGTCAATGTAAACCTTAAAGTTGTGTGAGTAGTCTTTTTGTTCACTTTGTTAAGTCTATATTTAGATCATTCGAATAGGTCTCGACAGGCGCAAGACTTTTCCAACCTACATATGCATAAAGAATTAGAAAAATGTTTAATTATTAACCAAAAGGTGTTTCGAGGGTCTAATAGCATTCTATTATGATTGTGTGAGTTGTGTTGATGCATTCCAAAATGTTTATAAAATGATGTTGAATTATAATTGAACCACCAGTTGTGGCGTAACCAAGTGTTTGATAAAATCATGGTAACATACACTCCTTTAATGGCAGTTTTTGTGTATTGAATCAGTGTCTTTCGTTTTCATTTACCTTCTGTAAATTTACTTACCAACAGGGAGGTTTGTTATTTGTTCGTATCTTTCAGTCTCTAAAGTTGTATTTCTCAATTTTGGCATGGGTGTTTTGAACCTATCCACCATGAAAGCCTGTACAAATAGTAATTTGTTAGTGAAAGAAATATTTTAAAAAACACACTTTTGGTAATATGAAGTAATTCTGGGTATTTCACTCTAGCCAAGTATGACATATATCTTTAGTGGGAAGCTATTCTTAAACATCCATCATACTCAGGGTAAATAGAGAGGAGATCAACTATCATCAATATTTAAGCATGGAATGGTATGTAGAGACAAAGATTTAAAGATTACCTGCTTATAGGTATGGAAGCAAATTGCAAGAAGAAGATACCTAATGTATATTTGTTGGACATTCAATCCCTGAAAAGAATATTAAAAAAACAGTCTTGTCAAAAATAATTATTATCAAAAGTAAAAAATATGGCAATTTAATTTAAATATAGTGCCAACAGATTGGAGGTGTGTAGGGGTAAGCCTCACTACTTCAACTAAGAAAGCAACATGGGCCACCGAAAACAGTAAATGTTATCCAATGAATCTGTAAATAAATATTATTGTTATAAGAATAATAAATTAATGCATACATATAATATCAAATCTAGTACATGAAGTGTTATAATAATACTAAAAATTAAAAATCAAAAAATTATAAAATGTTTGGTGACGATACCTCTTTCTAAAACCAAAATTTCTTCCTGAGGACATTACATGGACTGATACATTGGACTCCATTGCACTCAAAAAACCAACCATGTTACCCAATGCAATGATCAGATTATAGAGACAATAATATAATATTACAACAAAGAAAGATCAGTAAATGATTTTAAAGAACATGTTCTCTGTTGAATAAATAATCATCAGGATATCAAAAGATAATGAAATATATATTATATATTTTGTCTATACTCATTGAATGAGAATTCACTTAGTAATGAAAAGATAATGAAATATATATTATATCTTTTTTAGTTTACATATTGACCTGACTTGATATTTGAAGTAGCACTACATAGATCTAAAGTTATGCATTCGGCACTTGGAGTAATTAAATTAAATTAAAGACCTGGCCAGTTTTTATTTAATTTTAGCCCATTAAGGTTTTCTTGAGGATTAAGTTGTAAACCTTAATTTTGCCTATTTATATTGTGTATTGTATTTGTAATTCCTCACGAGTGAGGCAGAAAGCAATAAAAGTATTATCCTGGTTGCAGCCTGTGGACATAGGTCACATCGACCGAACCACGTAAATCTCGCGTATTCATCTTTGTTATTATTTGTTATTATTTTCTCTCGCAGTTTGATTGTGTTTGTGTGTCGATCTAAACCCGGATCCCTAACAAGTGGTATCAGAGCTTCGGCTCGTTACACACGGGAAAAACACATCGCGAGACAGTTGCGATCTAGGGTTATTCGGCGGCAGTTCTGCCGACGTACTCAACCGATCACCGATTTGATTTATCAACCCCATCATTGATAAGGAATAAAGAAAAGGATTTATTTTGTTTGACTTTTGTGATGCTTTGTACGTAAATCAAGAAGGAAAAAGAAATCTCTGTTTTTTTTCATGGTGTTCACGTGCGTAAGAACGGAAACAATTCAAATTATTATATATTGTGCACTTGTGTGATTTCTTCTTTACGGCACCGAAAAAAAAACAGAGCACCATATTATTGTTTTTTTTCTTTTTTCTCTGTCGCACATTGAAGAAAGAAAAGGACATAGGGTGGTTGTAACCCGCATATTGCTGTAGTCTTGCATCGATCAGAAGAAACAAAACAGCTACGTTTTACGGGTTGTCTTTCAGTTCTGATTTATCTCAGGTTTCTTTTATTCTTTTCCGCCGCAATCATTGGTTCGTTTTGGTGTGATTGTCGAGATCTATGGTAGTGTAGTCAAGATCAGTGGGGTTGGTTATTTATCCAAGTATTTTTTAAATAGTTACCAAGATCCAAAGTTGTGAAATCTCAGGCGCATTGTTGAACTCGTTTGTTTACTATTTTTTAAGACTGAGAAAAAAAAAAGGTAGTGTTCAATAGAACAACACTCAAGTTCAGGCAGCCGGCCATAGTTGTGTTTGACACTACTTTCAGTCTTGACTCGATTAGTAAACAAATTGTAGTTTGAGATAATGGTTGAGAGCGGAAAACTTCAGATTGAGAAGTTTAATGGAAACGACTTTGGTTGGTGGAAAATGCAAATGGAGGATTTGCTTGTTCAGAAAGACTTGGATGTTGTTTTGGGTGATAAACCAGAAAAGATGGAAGTAACTGAGTGGAAAACTTTAGATAAAAAGGCCAAGGCGGTTATTAGGTTGTCGCTGACAAAGGATCCCTGTTGTCAATAGCGGCTATAGCGCCCGCTATAGCGCGCTACATGGCGATGCGTGATGTTGTCGCTATTTACAGATAGCGCCTACATAGCGGATTTTTTGATTTTTTGATTTTTTTTTTAATTTTTTTTATTTTTTTTATTTTTTATTTTGGTAAATATGAGATTTAGATGATTAGTAATAGAGTGTTTTAGTTATTTTGGGGGTGTTTGCTTAGTTTTTCTACTACTTTATTGCTAAACATGCTT
>BJCO01820467.1:5033-17146 GCA_018326465.1 Flaveria floridana | reverse complement strand
ATAATTTATTTCAAATTTTAGACTTTGTAATCAAAACATATAAATTAGAAAATAAAATTTTCTCAATGTCATTTGATAACGCCTCGAACAACACATCCGCCGTTGATAAATTAAAAATAAAATATAAACCGGTTTGTGACGGCGTACTTTTTCATTTAAGATGTGTTGCACATATTATTAATTTAGTTGTGCAAGATGGTCTTGGCGTTCCTGAAGTTGAAGATTTCAAAACGTCTTTCAGAAATATGTTACGTGACGTTTTTAAAACTAGTAGAAAAAGATATGTTAATTATAGAAAAATATGTCACGATACGAATTCCATTTGTTTAGGACCAAATTGGGATGTCCCGAATAGATGGAATTTAACTTGGAAAATGTTTACTAGTGCTTTGCGACAAAAATAAACGCTTCATATTTCATGATGGTCTTGCGATGTGGGGTCGGGTTGTTCCGTTTCTGTTAGAGGGTTAGGAATATATTCAAGAAATAACTCAATGTTTAGAGGTTTTTAAAAACGCAACTACAAAATTGTCGGGGGTTTATTATCCGACAAGTTGTCTAACACTTAATCAAGTGTATTTAATGACACATAAATTAAGTGAATTTGAAGAAAGAAACGAAATGTTTTCAGCAATGGTGGCGCCGATGAAAGCAAAATTTAAAAAATATTTCACCAAACTACCCCCTGTTTTTACGTGTTCCGCCGCATTAGACCCGTGCTTAAATGTTTCGGGGGTAGAAACTTTAATTGATGAGATCAACTTATGATTTAGATTTACATGAACAAAATCCATTTTTTGCGGTTAATGCAAAACAACAATTTAATGATTATCTTAAAAATATGGTATAACATCAAACATCCAGCGGTCATCGACCGTGGAATCGAGTTCGTCGAGCTCAAGTAGAGACTCGCTTAATTCATATAATACTTTGAGAAATGAAAACAGTAAATGGCAAAGGGGTAACATCCCAAGTAGCGAACTCGGGAGGCATACCGGAACCGATTTTTTACCTACTATGACTCCCGAGGAATTTGTATCGTTTGATATTCTGACATGGTGGAAAGGAAAGGAATCACAATTTCCAGTCCTAACCGTTATGGCCCGTGATTTACTAACCGTCCAAGCTTCCACGGTAGATTCGGAGTCTGCATTTTCTGTTAGTGGCAAGGTTTTATCGATAAAAAGAACAAGGCTAACTCTAACGGCGGTAGAGATGTGTATTTGTTTAAAAGACCACTTAGATGCGGCCGAACGAAGACAAGATAAATCAAACCTTAAAGAAGAAATACCAATTGAAGAAGAAATACACGAACAAGAAGTACAAACCGGACGATCGTCACCGCTCTCTGACAAAGAACTCGCTTATGATTTGTCTCAACGCATTGGCACACAAACCGACGAATACGATTAAATTAAAAGAACTTGTATTCGCAACATGTATCTTTTGTTTTGTTTAGTTTAATTTTAATGTAATTTTTAATGTTTGTTTTTCGCAACGATTTAAGTGTTTAGTTTTAAGTTTATTTTTAATGTAATTTTTAAAAAAACACCACTCAATAAAAATATATTTGTAGTTGTTTTAATTAATCTACTTTACTATTGTTTAATTCATCTACTTTACTAATTTTTAATTAATCTACTTTACTAATTTTTAATTAAATTGTATAATTTAAATAGTATTAAAATTAAAAAAATAAAAAAAAATCGGTTTTTCCAAACCGGTTCTAGGACCCGACCCGGTTTGGTTCGGACCCGGACCGGTTCCAATCGGGTTGGTTTTTCCCCTCTCAAAACCAGTTCCAACCCGAACCGGTTCTTGGTCAAAAACCGATCTCATTCGCGTTGACCTGGAACCGGTCCGGTTCGGACCCGAACCGGTTCCAAGAAAAAAACCGGTTTGTGCACCTCTAACGGGTGGTGGTGATGTGGTGTTTTATGCTAAGGTGCTGGGTTTTTTTGGACTGAATTGGCAAAAATGCCCAAACTACAGGGACTAAAATAGTAATTTATTTAAAGGGGATATATTAAATGGGGTTTATAAAAATAGAAAAATAAAACATATATGTAAAATGAACAATATACCCCTCATTTAACGGAGAATGTTGGATGGAGTTAACGGACTGGATGAATATGACAAGATTTGTAAACCACAGGGACCCAGATGCGAAAAAATAAACTATTGGATGAAAGTGGCAATTTTCACCAAACCACAGTGACGAAAATGGCAATTTACTCATATATTTTTAATAATATATTAATATAATATATATATATAATATACCCACATATATATACACATATATACGTCTTCGTAATGAAAACACAACCCAATTCTCCACCGTGAAAACCCAACCCAATTCTCCACCGTGAAAACCCAACCCAATTCTCCACCGTGAAAACCCAACCCAATTCTCCACCGTGACAACCCAACCCAACCCCCTTCCCCGTCGATGTCCGGCGACTTTCCACCTGCGATAGGCGATCGGCACCAGTGATCGTCGATGTCTGTGAAAACCAAACCCACCCCCTTCCCCGACCGACCACCAGCGATCAACTTAGCTATCGGCACACCTCACCAACACACCTCCTGCCGCCACAAGTGCGATGACACCACCACGTCCACCATCGACAACCATCATCAGCTCAGCCACCACCAACTCCCTTCTCTACACCGAATTTCATGTATGCTTTCGATTTAACCGGAGTTTACGTTAATCAAATTTTTGGGTGTTTGTCGAAACTGCAATAGTGTTTACAGGAGGTGTTCGGGGATGGTGATGATGATGGCGGTTTCGGTGAAGGATAAGGGCGCTGAAAGCATTTCGGTCGGTGGTTGGCGGTCAACAGTCGGCGGTGGTGGAGGGTGGTCGCTGGTTGTGCAAACGGGGGGAAGAAAATGGATGGGAGTGTGGGCCCATGGCAGCCGGCGGTGGTGGCGATGGTGGCAGCCAGCGATGGTGGCGATGGTGGCAGCAAACAGTAAGGACCAAACCTGTAATTTCTCAAAAGTTGGGACCAATATTGCAATATGGGCAAACCACAGGGATCAATTGTGTAATTAACTCTATTAATTAATATACTTTCTGATTATTAATTCACATAGCTCACCTCTTCTTCCAACTCTCGACAAATTAGTGCTGTCCGCCAACGAAGATGTACTTTAGACACGCTTACATCTGTATATATATGATCACCAACATACAATATCTCATCTCCATGAATGCCTAACGAATTTTCAACCATCTGAGCACTTCCTCCAGAATACAAGCCCCCTAAAAATAAGAAAGTAAAGAACAAAGTGATATGATTTGAATTTTGCAAATAGAAACTGTAGAACTGTGGACATTTATTGCAACAGGTGCGAAATGGTAATTTCACATATGAAGGAAGAGCTCTCGCTGCAACGAGTATATTTGGTGAAAACGCTAGGATGGTTTCTGATCAAACATGGTATCGCAGAGCTGAACATCACCAACGTGCAAATATGCAGCTTCCCAATAACTTTAGACTATTTTTTCCCTCTCTTATTTAACATTTTTAATTTGCGAATCTTTTGGTTTGAGGCATATAGTGGATGACAAATAATCAGTTTCTATGACTATTTTAGGAATAGCTGCAACAGATTTGAATTTTATTGTTGTTCAGAAGTCAATTTACATATAAAATTCTTGGAGCCAGGGTCTCTTTGAAAGCAACCTCTCTATCCCTCAAGATAGAGGTAAGGTTTGCCTACATCCCAACCTCCCCAGAACCTACCTGTAGCCTTACTATAGGTAGGATTATACTGGGTACGGTAGCCTAACAATAGCCACTATAGGTGGGATTATACTGGGTTGGGTTGTTGGTGGTTGTAAAAATAGAAAACCCAGAATTCAGAATTTCCAGCATATAAACTCAACACTGATCAGAACAATATATGTTTATAGTGAAGGAAAACAAGAATGCTTTAAATGAACAAAACTAACAGTGATGAGAATAGAGATTGATGGAGAAAAATTGTAACAAAGTTTAGTTAAAGGTACAGTTTTGTAATGATCCCGGGGTGATTTTGAAATTTACTCACCTGGACGAGCCTTAAAACAAGGTCGCATCAGGCCCTCGCTTGTAACCACTTCATATAAAGGGTGTGACATTTGAAAGAATTCAGGCTTCCTAGCTGAGACAATAACCTACATTAAATAAACACATCCACAAACTCAAATGTGATGTAAAATATTTTTTCCTTCTTTAGTTGTAACTTAAAAGCCCTCTCAATTAATCAATTCAGTCAAAACAGATTGCCATTCTAGATTTCAAATGAGAAATCCAGCTTTATCAGGTTTCACCATTCCAGTAAATACTCCTGAAATAAATATATTATGTAAAATAAAACGCTTCGTCGCTTTGTCAATATTTGTGTAATAATTATGCATGTCAAAAGGTGGTTTGCAGGAAGCTTAACTAACCATTTCAAATAGATCTCGCCAGTTCATATCATTTGGAAGAAATCTATTAAAAGAATGCCGCATCATCTTATCTGTATAGATGTAATCTGAGTTGGTAATCAGCAATAACTTTTTACCAGCCTGGTGAAACGAAAACATAACACATTTGAGAACATATTTTGCAAATTGGTCAAAAGCATATTACCATTAAAAAGGGAATTAACAGAAAATACCTCCTTTTGGTCCAGAAGTGCTAAAGGTAGCTCTGGATCAGGCTCTACAAACAGTTCTGGCTTCGACATTATCTCACTCTGCACATAATCCATAAAAAGGTTGATGACTTTGGGTCCCACTATCAAGACATAAACCAATTATATATTTACCTTAAGTTGACCTTCCACGTGAGCCCGAAAGAGGGCCTTACCAACAGCCTGAAAGAAAAGAAAAATGCATAGACTGGTGGAAGCTGAAACTTCAAATATTTAAGCTGAAACATAAACAAGTATCTTTTCTTGCCTTGTAAAGACCTTTGTAATCAAGTGCACCAAGATCTGGTGAAATAATCCCTTCATCCAATCTATCAACCATCTAAAATACAACAACGATGGATCGCCCAAATATTACATTTTTTTCCGTCTACACCACTCAGGAATAATGGAGGTTTATCAATTAAAACTCAGATTAAGGGAACAGGCTACCTGCATATACGCCACTGCTTCTGAAACAGAAAATAATGTATTGAGAAACTCCCATCTACTTTCTTTCCTCAGGTCCACCAGTTCTCTCCCATAAATCTCACTTTCCATGCACACACAATTATCAAGCAGAACAAAAAAAATCAACTCAAGCATAATAAATGTGATGATATGAACAGAATTTTGTAATACTCGAATCAACATAAATTTGAGATTTGCATGCGTGTCTCAGGTTTACCATTTGAGACTAGACATACAAAATAAATATATGTCAATTGTGTACGAAACGTTCTACCTAAATATAATAATCTTTTCTGTTGTTGTATTCTTGTAATAAACTGGATAAGAGAAGAGTAAGGTTAAAGACCATACCTGACAGCTCGGGTAGATAGTAGTTTTGTGCCATGCATAGCCCTCTTCACATAGCCAAATCGGTCAGCCTTAACCAAATTGCCTTTCTCTTTATCTATGACAAGTCCTCTAATAACCTATTAGAACAACGGGCCAAGAAAAATTTAAAAGAAAATATTATAATCGTTAGTTTAGTTCAAGAAATTTACAGGGAATTACCAATTCAGGGTCAAAAGCAAGTCCATCAACAGGAAAGCCAACGTTTTTAAGATTCTCCATACAATAGTCATAAGCTCGTCCTTCCCAGGCCTTCAAGTTCATAAATCGAAGTTAAATATGAAAGAAAATGCACTACTTGACATGACATTAAACTGAAATATTATGGTCTCTCTACGAAGTACCATGACATTATAGTGCATTAACGTGTAATCCATGTCATATCCAATTGCACTAATTGACCGAAGATTCAATGTGCGGGTACAAAATATGCCATGTGGAGAATGCCTCGAAGAAGATGGATCCTGAAAATGACTCACTCATCAGAAAACAGTAGAAACCTTTTAAAAGTATCCCAGAGTGTTCATATAATCAGTAAGTGCAAGGAAAAGTAACATGTCAAAATTTTGAGCATTGAGTATGTGGAGGAAAAGAGTAGCATGCTACAAAGCTTTATTCATATATCATGTTCAAGGTTCGTGCTTGTTGGTTAAGATTGACCATAAATCCATAATTGTGATCACTGAGACGGCAACTAGGCATTTAAACTTAGAATAAAAGCATTTGAGCAATGGGTCTGGCGCATCAAGATTACTATTTCAACCATGTCATAAAGCAAAAGAGTTGTGGTATGAGGTCTGTGGATACTAATGCAAAATAGCAGGATAAACCTAGAAGATCATGTTGAAATCAAATTGAAATTCAGTAGTTGAATTAGAAAGGTGCAAGCATAAAAGTAAAATGAGCAACAGAAACCTGTATCCCTAGGTCATTAAGCAATCCCTCAGCTTCTATGGTCTGAAGCCTGGCAACCTCCTCAATTGGACCTTTCCGAGCAACATCAGCCTGACCATTAATCTCTGCCATCAACAATCAACAGACCACGGACACATAAGAAAAGAGAATCCAATCCAGCCAGTATTTGATGTAAGCAAGCAGAGTAAAAGTGGAGATGAGGGTACCGTACCGTACTTGATGTTCAAGTCGCCTTTGGTGCTCTGGCCGAGATAATCGAAGTCGCATTCGTGAGAGCTACTATTAACGGAAAACATGTCATCAGAGGCAGCAGCAGCAGCGGTGCCGGTGGTGGTGGTGGTGAGGGAATTGGCGTCAACGGTGCATTGACAATAATGGTGTTGGTGTTGTTGTCGTCTTCTCCTGGGAGTGGAAAAGCTAATAGCGGTGGTGGTGGTGGTGGTGGTGTTAAGAGTGCCGTTGCTTGGAGAAAGAGAAACGATGACCGGAAGAAGTGGGTTTGTGACGACGGCATAGGTGAATGTGATTCCGACCATCGCAACTCAATTGGTACGTTAGGAAGAAGACGAGGGCAGCGATGCTTCACACTTCACACAGACTCACACTCGCACTTGTTTTCTTCGTTCCTTTCGGTTAGTTTCGTTTCGTTTGGCTCGTTTCGTTTCGTTTCGTTTGGCTCGTTTCGTTTCGTTTGACTTCGTTTCGTTTCGTTTGGCTTCGTTTCGTTTCGTTTGGTTTGGTGGATCGGATAAGCAGAGCAGCTGAGCCCAATCAACTTGCTGACTGGTTGGACCTGTACGGATGCAAGCAAGCCCACATGCTGATTTGAGCCGCTTCTACAACGATTTAATATTTTAGAGAAAACTACCCTTTTTCTCCCTATGGTTTGGTTTAAATAACGGTTTGTCTTCAAACGTTTTAAAATCTTGATTTTACTTCCTGTGATTTGCAATCTGTCTCAGTTAACTCCAACCCACTAATACTATAAGAGTATTATGATCATTTTAATAATAAGAACTAAAAAAGTAAATTATTAACACTTCTGGCTATTTTTGCATATTACTCAAAACACAAATACACTTTCTTCGATATCCACTGTCGCCACCATCACTACCACCACTACAACCACAACACCACCGCCCCCAAAACCACAACACCACCACCACGGCCACCACAAACCACTTCCCCCAACAACACTATGACCACTGCCTACCACTAGAGGTGGCAAAAGAAGTCAAAGGATGTGATTTTGGGTCATAATGGGTGTTTCAAAAATAAAGATGGGTTAGAATGGATTAAATAAAAAACACAAGGGGGTCAAGATGGGTTAAAAGCTTTTTTGAAAAAAAAGAAACATAGGTCAAGATGGGTTTTCAAAATTAGATCTACAACTTTAAGTCAATGTTTCTTTCACTCAAATTGGTCGCCTCCATCGCACAAGGCACCACCACACAACCAAAGAAAGGAGTTATTTGTCAGATTCCTTATTCTTTCCTGAAGTGGTGCTAAGAAGTTTATACAAGTCACTGATAGAGAGGAGGTCCAATCTGTTACTGTGAATGACACGTACCCTTTATGTGGCCCTCTAAAGGCTAATGGCATTGAGCCAGTAATGTGGGTGTCCTTTTTTGGCTGCTTAGAGGAGTGTTGGGACTCACCCTAAGGGCTTGAGACTTGGGTAATGGGCTCATCAGGTTGAAACTGAGGAGACTCAACACTGATATTGAGGCTAATTATGGAGGATGGTTGGACCTCTGGCTGAGTGGAAGCCATTTGTTCCACTCTAGCCTTCTTGGCTTGAACAGAAGGGACTTTTTCAATTAGAGTAGATTGAAAAAGATTTCATTTGGGGCGTCTTTGGTAGGTGATTTAATAGGGTGGGAAGAAGTTATTGCCTGTGAAGTGGTGGTGTCTAGTGTGGGTTCATCACCTGCTAGGCCTGCAGGAGATGTCACCAGGAGCCATTGGCTCAAGCTTACTTGGAAGGAGGTTTCTGAACCTTCTAGTGAAGTTGAAGGATATCTTCTTTAGTATTTTGAAGATACCCTGCCTCATATGAGGTACAACTAGAATATCTGCGTATTCTAGCTTATCTTGATCCAACTCATAGTTGATTATGTGCTGGATATACCTAGGATACATGTAAAATATGTTCCTAGTGAGATTACCTCATAAGTTATTCAGCAAAAACCTAGAGTATTTGATTCTGAGACCTTGTACCAACCCGTGGACTAGGCAGCCCAGATCATAAGGGATTTGATCCCAACCCCTGACTTGTTGGACAAGCTATGTAGGATGACATGCAGCAGGAATTTCTAGTTGTAGCAGAAGTTAAACTTATAGACTGTTGATTTGCTGACGTCTCCTCTATATCCCATTTGGGTATATGTGTCTTCCAAGTCTTGTTTGGGGAACTCTATGGGGCGCCTTCATCATGAAGCTCCAAATGCTCCCTAATGGTTGTTTCACCGATGGTAATCTTCTGTCCGCATACTCTTGACCTGATAACCCTAAGCATGTCATTTTGACCATTGGCCCAGAATTCCATCATATGGTTTGAGTAAATGGTGGGGTTTACGGTCAGAGCAGTGAAATATACTGATTGGTCAGGAATTGGATGATTAGGGCAAAATCGGCATCTGTGGAAAAGTCAAGGATGGCGACCTGGTTGTGCTGGAGATTGAAGACCATTGTTTTGAAGGAGATTGAGAATAGGTAATTTGAGAGTGAATGAAGATGACAATGGAGATTTTAGGGCTTTTACAGTGGTAAAGAAGATAATAAAGAAGGTCGGAAATATTTAAATGATGGTGAAAAATCAAACCGATAAGGTGAAAGGACGTTTTGGGTTCTGATTTGACAGTGGCGGTAAGAAAGACCTTTTACAATATTCCGAAAATCATCAATAAAATCTTACTTTTTGCAGAGTGGGGCCCAAAGATTTCTCTTACACAGTAAAGTTTTCTTCAGAGAGTAAAATTGCTTCTGAGAGAGCATTAGTGTTTCTCTATCTGGATTGTCTTCCGAAGCCACTTTATCTTCTAAAGCAAATTATGTCTTCAGGAAAAATTTGCTTTCGAGGATAAAGTGTTCTTCCGAGAGAAGAAGTTAGTAGCCTTTGGAAGAAAACTTGATCTATGATCAAATGATCTTTCGAGGCTAAAAACTCTTCGGAAGAGATTACTTGTGCAAAGGAATTTGCCTTTGGAAGATAAATAAGGATTTCTTCCGAGGGTAAATTTCTCTTCAGAAAAATTTATACTTAGAGAATTTCGGAGAAAATCTTTCGTAAATGGGCTTAGATTGAAAATAGACAACTTAGTCATCACTTATTTTCAAAAGATTTTCAAAAGAGATTTACTAATCAATGTTGATCATCCCACTAGCCGTAATTAAATATTTAAATCTTTGTTCATGAAAGGATTTGGTGAACAAATCAGCATATTATTCATTTGAATCAACTTGACTAGTTTGACCAAGTTTTTCTCATTTACATCTCGAATGAAATGATACCTGATGTCAATATGTTTGTCTTGGAATGCTTGACTGGATTTTTTATGATAGAAATAGCACTCTTATTATCTATGTGGATAGGAGTCTCCATGAAGTTGAAACCATAGTCTAACATATGATTCTGAATCCATAGGAGTTGAGCACAATAGCTTGCATCAGCAATGTATTCAGCTTCAGAAGTTGATATAGAGACACATGATTGCTTCTTGCATTGCCAAGAGATGATCATTCCACCAAGAAATTGATATCCTCCTGTTGTGGATTTCTTGTTAATGTTGCAGCCACCATAATCACTATCAGTGTAACCATAAAGATAGAAATCCTTGTTCTTAGGATACCAAAGGTCCAGTTTGGGAGCTCCTTTAAGATATCTAAGAATTTTTTTGATAGCAATTAGGTGAGACACCTTGGGAGCATCCTGATATCTTGCATAGATGCAAGTTGCAAACATGATATCGGGTCTGCTTGTATTGAAATACATTAGAGATCCAATAGTTGCCCTGTACTGATGTTGATCACTGTCCTCCCTCTTGGAATTAGGACAAAGATTGTGATTTCTTTATATAGATGTCTTGGCTAGCTTACAATCTTTCATCTCAAATCTTTCTAAGATATCCTTGACATACTTATATTGATTGATGAGAACCCTTCTTCCATCTGTTTCACTTGAATTCATACGAAGAAATCCATCTTTCCCATAAAACTCATTTTAAATATCTTCCTCCTGATGCTTTCAAAGTCTTTGCACATTTGGTTATTAGATAAACCAAATATAATGTTATCAACATAGACATGTACAAGCAACATGTCCATCCTAGACATCTTTATGAATATTGTTAGGTCTATGGTGCCTCTAGTATAGCCATTCTTCAAAAGAAATTGAGACAATGTCTCATACCACAGCTTAGGTGCTTGGTGTAACCCATAAAAGAGCTTTGTCCAATTTTCACACATAGTTGGGGTGCTGTGGGTCTTTAAATCCAGGTGGCTGACACACATAGACTTCTCTATCAATATCTCCATACAGAAATGCACATTTCACATCAAGTTGATGGACTGTGAAGTTCTTGGATAAGCAAGGAAGATTCTCACGCTCTCAAGTCTTGCAACAGGTACAAAGATATCAGCGTTATTTATTCATTCCTCTTGTGTGTATCCTTGAACTACAAGTCTAGCCTTTTTCTTGATGATCAAACCTCTATCATTTCTTTTATTTCTGAACACCCACTTGGTGCCAATAGGGACTTGACAAGGTGGCAATGGACATAGGTTTCATATTTTTTGCCTCTTGAGACAAGGTGGCAATGGACATAGGTTTTATACTTTTTGCCTCTTGAATTTAAGCAACTCCTCTTGTATTACTTCAACCCAACTATTGTGCTTGAGAGCTTTTTCCACCTTATTAGGTTCCATTTAGGAGAGAAAGCATAAGTATAAGCAAACATTCCCATTATGAGTTTGTATTCTAGTTCTCAAACCTTCTAAGACATCCCTAATGATGTTCTCAGCCTGATGAGTGTTATGAAGCCTAAGTCTTGGAATCATATCTACTTGTATAGATATATTCAAGTTTGAAAGGTTTTGCTCAAGATTGTGAACATTGATTCCAACTAATGTCTTACCCTAATTCAATGAGAACTGATTAAATGAATGAGTGATAACATCAGTGTTGTTTTGTTGTGAAGCTGTATTAATAGTTGTCTATTCCTCCAGATTACTATCTACATCTGCTTGGTGTTGAGAGTTAGCTAGGGATGTCAGCTGATGAGTTTTGAGGCTCAACTGACTGACAGCTTGTTAAAGCTCCACCATTACCTATAATATTTAAATTTTCAGGACTTGCAGTAGTAAGAGCTGTCTATTCATGTCTTCTTAGAGAAATTAGAATAGGTCTGGGTAACTCAAACAGTTTTGGGTAACTCAAACAGTTTTGGGTAACTCAAATAGTTGATCATCAAAGAAGTCACTTTGAGTTCCTGTTCGAGCTAAAACGTTCTCACAAGATGGTTTAGAATAGTTATAAAATAATTCTAAGTCAAAGATATGGTTAGGGCCATACCCCTTAACACAAGGAGTGTGCTTATTTACAACAATATTGGATGATTCCTCAAATTGTTGATTCTTAATGTTGTATACTTTATAAGCTTTAGAGCTTG
>BJCO01820447.1:1262-27236 GCA_018326465.1 Flaveria floridana | reverse complement strand
TTTGATCATCAAGGTTACATTATAATATATATACATGAACAGCATCTGGATGCATTTACCTTTTTGAATTTGGTCAAATAGTAATCAACCATATGTTCATTGCCCTGGTGATTAGCCACAATAGCATCTAGAGCACAAACACCCACACGCCCCAACAAAAAACTCACAACCCTGCAAATCATATATCTCCAACAACATCACATCACATATTGTTGTTGAAACAGTTACACTAGCAAATCAAGATGAAAGAACCTCGGATTAGAAGGCGCAGAGTCATAGGCTTTAATGATCTGAGAACAGAGATTAAGGTCGTTTTTGTTGTTGGTATCTTGATAGGATTTTAAAAGCAAGAAAGCAGTCCTAAGAGTGCCTGTGTATAGAGAAGGGTCTTGAACCTTTTGCCCCGTGAATCCCCATGTCACCACTGTCTGTGAGGCATTTAAATTTTCAAAAACAAATGTTCATTAATTATTATTAGAATACAAATTACACCCACAAATACTAATGAAATTAAACAAAGAGGGATGTGAATATGGTTTCTTTGAGATCCAATGCAGCTGGTTTGAGTTTTTTAGAGAGGGTGGGGTAGGGCAAAGAAAGGAGCTTCATCAAAGAATCTTCATCCTTATGATCGTCAACTCCAGGTATTGTTGCTTTTTGAAAATAGTCACTGTCCACATCAAAATATGTTCACTGTAACAATGTGAACTCCTTTACCACTATCAAAGCTGAATTAAAAAACCAGCTAAATATAAAGCAAGAAAATCATACAAATAGTAATCTATGATATCTCATATCATCAACAATCTATGAAAAAATACAACCAACAGTAAATTTACCTTCACGTCAAGAAACCAGAGGGACCATGAGAATCTACAAAAAAATACAAAAAAAAACAATCTGTCAAAGTTTAATCACAAATCTCTTCTTCAATAAAGGGAGAAACATTAAAAAAGAGAAATTAGGGTTAAGGAGGAGGGTGGTTCTGCAGTAATCATCGTCTTCCAATCTCCTACTAAATCACAAATTAGGGCTTCTAACTATGAATTTTGTAAACAAAATCCGAATTAAGAATAGAACATGATCAAATTGAACAAATTAGGGCTTAAAATCACAATGCTCACCTTCTTGGTCGAGGTTCGGCAGTGGTTGAATATCTTTCGTGTGACCGGTTGAGCAGCGGTGGTTCGGCAGTGGTTAAACGGAGGGAGGATGAACGGTTGAGCAGTGATGATTTGGAAGTGGAGATCGACCGATGGGAGGGAAAGGGAGATGGCCAGCGGGAGGTTTTGGTGAATGAAGGGTTTTGGGGATATATTGGAGGGAATATAAATTTTATAAGATAGACGTGTAAAGATGACGTGCCATTTTGATAAGGGTGCCTCCCGTGTTATGTTTTTTTTAATTTATGACACACAACGATTACACACGCAAATGCGTGTCATGTTTTCTTTAAAATTTTTGAAATGTGACATAATTTTTAAGACACACAAAAATGCATGTCATCTATTCCCACACGTCAACTTTCGCGCGTCATCTATTAACAGTTTTCTAGTAGTGATCACTATAAACGGTGTTTGTATCTAATTCATCTGTGCCTTCCGAAAGTAGTTCCTCGGGAAACGAAGCGTCAGGTTCATCTGGAACCCAATATATTGTCCCTGATTCCAACCTTACCAAGCTGAAGACCGAGAATCTCGGAAATGTCACTGTGGAAGTTGCCAAAGAGCACATGGATCTTCTAGCAGTAGTTGTTCAGTTTTATGATGGGTTAGTCGCTGGTAAGATCGGAAACTGTTATCTAACTGATGAAGTTTATGAGCAGCTAGATGAAACTGAGCTTGAAAGAATGGATATCATGTGGGCCTTAGCTAGTGCTGTTAGAATGGCTAAGAAGTTTATGAAGAAGATGGGGCGGAACTTGGTTGCTACAAAAGACACTCCGTTTGGGTTTGATAAAACCAAGGTCACATGCTTCAACTATGGTGAAAAGGGGCACTTTAAATGTGAATGTGTAAAGCCGAAGAAGACAGGTAATGGAAACCCTTTTCCTTCGTTCAACCGTCAGGACAAAGAGAAGATTGATGCATTATCAAGCAAAGATTCAACAGCTATAGTCTCTCAAGGCGATGAAGGACAAGAGTGGTCCTTCAGATTTGTATCTGAGAGAGAGTCAAATGTAGCACAGGTTGATGATTTGGATGATGGATCTGCAAGCGAGGGAAATATCATAGTTGAGCATGCACGTTCAGATATTGAAGAAGCTATAGATGTGGTGGATCATCTTCTGGAAGAAGAGTTTAATGCTCCAAACTTAGAATCTCTAGTTATTAAAGAGTCTGACTCTGCTTTTATGGTTGCTCCGTCCAGTTCCACACAGGTATACTCTAATGACAAATTATTTGATAAACATGCTTGTAATGAACGTGAAAAATTTAGAGAAAGCATTGACTTAAAATTTGTTAGGTTATTAGAACACAATGATTATCTGGTAAATGATTTAAAACTGTATACTGAAGCAAATCGTGTTTTAAAACAAAATGAGTGCAGTTTTAAAGAAAAGATAAATCTGCTAGGGAAACAACTAAGGGAAACCGAGGTTGTTTCCTTAATTCAATCAAACGACATTAAGTTCTATCTAACCACTTTAGAGGAAACTAAAAAGAAAAAAAGCAGTGTTTCAAGTTAAAGTTGAATCTTTAAATAAAAAACCGCACAGTTTAGCAAGTTCCTCTCATATAGTTCAGAACTTAGTGAAAGAACGTAATGGTGGGGAAGGTCTGGGATATAAAGTAGTACCACCACCACATGCAATCCTTTTAAATACTAAATGTAAACCAATAAATAATAACCCGGTTAAGGATCATGTAGTGACTACTCCTCTGGTCAGTGATCCAAAGTCCACAAGTAAACCTGTGTAGTCTGTCACTGAACAGAAGGCTACTACTTCAGGATTGAAAGATAAGGAGCTTAAAGAAGATTTGTGTGTTAAAGTTGAAAAGGATAGTATTGGGTCGAGTTCACAAACATCTTTGTCAGAACCTAAAAACTCTAAACCAACAAACCCTAAATGTGTAAATCATCAAAATCCTGATAAAAAGAAAGAAAAATGCGTTCAAAATGTCAAAAAAATTAAGTTTGCTAAAGAAGGTGAAGCATCTAAGAAGAATGAGAAACAGACCAGCTCTTGTTCATACTCAACCCCTCACAGAAGTTCTTCCCCTCCTATCGAAGGGAGATCCAGCTATAACTGTGAAAAACGAGGACATATTTCTCCAAATTGTCCTCATTATCAGACACCCAAAAGGAAATATGAACTTTTTAATGAAAAACCAAGATTTTTCAAAAATAGATCTAATACTCCTCCAAGATACCAAATTCGACACAGACAAGCTTAAAGTGAAGCTGTGTTACCTAAGGTTAAACATAGGACTATTAGTGAACTAAAAGTTCATACCATAAGCCAGTCGTCTGTTTACCACAAACAGGCCTTGCACAAAACTGGTTTATGGAAAGAAAAATCAATTAACGTGTCTGACAGTGAGGACAAGAAGAAGAAAGATGTTTCCTCGTCCTCTGAAGGTTAGTGGGTTGAGTTCATGATATGTGATATCTCTGGGAAACCCAAGCCAGTAAAGGCTTGGGTCCCCAACCTGAACTAATAATTTCCTTTCTTTGTGTAGGTTGTCCGCTACAACACTATCACTAATACCTAGATTTTTGATAGTGGGGCTTCCAGACACATGACTAGGAATTCGTCTCTCCTTTTCAACGTCAAGCAAATTAAAGGGGGACATGTATCATTCGCAAGAAACAAAGGAGGTTATTTCACCGCTCAAGGAGAAGTGGGAAATGAGAAGGTAAAGTTCGACAAGGTAAATTATGTTCAACAATTGCAAAACAACTTGCTTTCTGTCTCCCAAATTTGTGATGAAGTCTTTAAGGCCATATTTGACAATAAGAAGTGTTACATACATAAGAAAGAGTATGTTATCCCGAAGGAGCAAGTTCTAATGTCGGCCTCAAGATATAACGACCTGTATGTATTGGACCTTTCAAAAGCCTCCACAACTGAGTCTACTGCTCAGTGCTTCTTGTTAAAAGCAACTGAAAGGGATTCAGTTTCCTGGCATAGGAGAATAGGACACATCAATCCCAGGAAGATGAATCATCCGATTCAGAATGATCTGGTGGACTGAGTTACCGTCAAGAACTTCCAGCTTCCCGATTTCTGCATAGCATACAAGAAAGAGAAACAGATAAAGGAGTCTCACAAATCAAAGAAAGTTCATTCTATCAAGATTCCTCTTGAGCTTCTACATATGGATTTGTTTGGCCCTGTCCGCACAAATAGCATCTAGTGATTGGTACTGCTTTGTGGTGACGGATGATTACTCAATATTCTCTTAGGTGATGTTTCTAAAAGCAAAGTTAGAGACATTTGAATCATTCAAACATCTAGTTACCACATTGGAGTCACTCTACAAGCTGAAAGTAAGGAAAATACATTCAGACAGCGGGACAGAATTCAAGAATCAGTGAAAGGAGGCATTCTATCGTGAGAAAGGGATTGTTCATCAATTCTCTTCTACCTACACTCCACAGATGAATGGAGTTGCTAAACGGAAGAATAGGAGCTTGATAGAAATAGCAAGGATAATGTTAGCTGACTCAAAACTGCTGGTTGAATTCTAGAACATGGTAGTGGCTAATGCGTGTCATACTCTAAATCGGGTCTTAGTGGTCAAACGTCATGGAAAAACTTGTTATGAGTTGCTCCAGCAACGTAAACCCAACTTGGAGTATCTAGAACCATTTGGTGAACCCTGCATCCTGCTAAAGAAAAATCAGACTGGGAAGTTCTGTAAGAAGGCAGAAGAAGGTATCTTCCTTGGATACAGTATACCAGACAAAAGGGTTTACAATAACTCAACTGGTCAGGTAGAAGTGTGGTGCAATGTTGATGTACAAAGATACACCCCCCCTGTGGGAAAAGAACCTTCCTTTTTCTTCGACAATGATGGATTATTTTAAATCCTTCAATCTACCTTCTTCCCATTCTGATGATGTGTTGGCCACTCAAATGATGTACGATGTTCTGAACACTCCTACTCGAGACTCGACATCTTTGGCTCCATTAGAAGGTACTACTAGCTCTTCAGGGGGAGAACTAGAGATAAGTGATTCCTCTGATGATAAAGAAACTGAATCTAAGAATGTGAACCAGGAGGAACAGGTTCCCACTACTGAAAGTACACCTGCAGCTAATCATGAAGTAACTGGAACTTCTGAACCTAGTCCTTCAATAGCCACGAAAACTGAACCTGTGATTCTAAACCTGAATGATGAAGTAGTTGTTCCCATAACTCCTGGAACTAGGATTAACATGAATCGTCCCCCTAGAAAACATCATTAGGGATATTCTCTCAGGTGTTCAGACAAGAAATCAGCTTTACTCAGCTGACTATGCTGTAGTCATGGAAAAGGGGTACATACACAATGGGGCATCTCGATGTTTTGTGTCTCAAGTTGAGCCCAAGTATGTAAGTGAGGCCTTAAAGGATGAGGCATGGGTAGGTGCCATGCAAGTAGAATTCCTACAGTTCAAGAAGTTAGGTGTCTGGACACTTGTAGACAGACCAAAAGGTGCAAAAGTGATTGGCACTAAGTGGGTTCTTCGATGTAAGAAGGATGACCAAGGGGTCATAATCAGAAACAAGGCTAAGCTGGTTGTTCAAGGGTTCAGGCAAGTCGAAGGAGTTGACTACAATGAAGTGTTTGCACCAGTGGCCAGGATGGAAGCAATTAGAATCTTCCTAGCCTATGCATCCTTTATGCAGATCAAAGTTTATCAATTGGATGTGGAAAGTGCATTTCATCATGGTGAAATCCGTGAAACAGTTTACGTCAGTCAACCCGAAGGATTCGAGGATCCTTACCATCGGGATAGAGTTTATAATCTAGACAAGGCTTTATACAGGCTCCATCAAGCCCCTTGCGCCTGGTATGAGAAACTCTCTACTCATCTGCTGAAACATGGATTTCGTAGAGGTATAATTGACTGCACATTGTTCATAAAAGAAAAAGATGGTGATTTACTACTGGTGCAGATATACGTGGATGACATAATCTTCGGTTCCAAAAATGAAGCATTATGTGAAGAATTCGAATCAGTAATGAAAGCTGAGTTTGAAATGAGTGTCATGGGAGAGATGAAGTTCTTTCATGGTTTACAGGTAGATCAGACACCAAATGGAATCTTCCTGCATCAGACCAAATATGTTGGAGATATCCTTAGTCGGTTCGACATGGGGAATGCAACGGTTGCAGTTACTCCACTTGCCACGAACCATGATGTGGCACCCGATAAAAATGGTGATCTGGTAGATGCCACTATGTATCGGGGAATGATCGGATCTCTGATGTACCTCACAGCTTCTCGTCCTAATATTATGTATGCCATGTGTCTCTGTTCCAGATATCGAGCAAAACCAAAAGTAAATCATCTGATTAGGGTAAAAAGGATCTTTCGTTATCTGAAGGGTACTCCAACGCTTGGGTTGTGGTATCCTAATGATGATGACTTTGAGCTAACAGAGTATGGTGACTCAGATTATAGTGGTTGCAAGATGAATTACAAGTCAACTTCTGTGGAATATCAGTTCTTTGGAAGAAGATTAGTCACCTGGCAGTGTAAGAAGCAGACATGTATTGCTCTATCAACACTTGAAACTGAATACGTTGCTGCGGCAAGTTGCTGTTCACAAATCATCTAGATTCAACAACAAATGCGAGACTATGGTTTAAAATTCTCTAACACCCCTATATTTGTTGATAATTCTGCTACTATTGCTGTCACCAAAAAGCCGGTCCAACACCCCAAAACTAAACACATCAGAATTAAATATCACTTTATACTTGACTTTTTTGAAAAACAATCAATCGATGTTGTTAAAATTAACACGGATTTCCAACGCTCCATCTCTACACAAAAGCTTTTGATAAACCTCGATTTCATTATCTATTAGAGGTAAATAGCGTTAAAAAGAAAGATGATGTGATTCCAGACGAATCAAGTTCATAGTCCGTCTCTATGTTTTAATTTTTAATTTTTTTTCTTTATTTTGTTTTTTATGTCTTTAAAAATTCAAAAATACAAAAAGATTTTCGGTTTTAGAATTTTAGGGGGAGAATAGTTTTAGTTTCAGTAGTTAGTATTTAATTACTTAAAAAAACGGCACAGGCAGATAAGCTGAAAAGCAAAGACATCAAATCGGTGAAATTGATTCAAGATAGTGGAAAATGATAGTACAAAGGCATCGAATTGTTTGGGACACCAAAAGGATTTAAATATTCTACAATGTTATATTCAAAGTTATAGAAAATTATAAGTCTAAGAAGTCAAAGCCTAATGAGTTGAAAAATGATAGTAGGCTAGTCTGCTACTGTGGTTACATAGAGAAAGTAGATCTAGGGGTTGCTAGTCCATTATATGATGTGTCGGTAGATTCAACACAATAGACTAGTAGACTTCATTGGTAAACAAATGTGAAACTAAATCATTCAACAGGCTGTGGGTGTCCATCTCATCCCTGGTTAACATAATCAACTTATTTAATAAGGGGTGAAGAGCAAAATGAACGCCACAAATGTGTGCGGACGACCATAAAAAGGAGCAAAATGCATGAAAAATGTGAAACGCAATCAAGCTAATGACAAATGTTGTGGGTGCGTTATATGTAAAATAAAATTGTTCTAACATGAAGATAGGTTGTGTGCCTCTCTGCTGTGCGATGGCACTGACCTGAGGATAAGCACAATCTAAATATTCTAGAATTCATTGTTGTTTGCGCCTCTCTGTTGTACGATGGCACTGACCTGATACTTGGCATCTCTTTGAAAGCTCTTAGAATAGTTTCTTCCTGTCAAAAACCCGTAGACCACTCCAAATTCTCCTGAGGAAATTTGATTACTATATAAGTGTGGGATCCATAAAATGCTTGTTGAAATAATAAACCTAAATAATCACCAATGTATGTCAAAAATCTGTGTATGGATTTAGGTGTACAAACATACTGACAATCATCGTGGCAGCATTCCGCGATGGCGAAAATCAATGTGTGCTACATACCAGCTCTAGCATGATTTTCTGTTAGTGCTCCTGACTCTTAGATGAATAAGACTCTGTGATTGGTAAATATAACGTTTTATGTATCTATGAAAATATAAAAGGTCCCAAATGATATGTTTATGCCTGTATGATTCCATAAGAATCTTTCTAGATAAGACGAAAATGCTTGAAGCTATTCTGCTCAGGGGGAGAAATCATTTAAGGAATGTAAAAATGTTTTCAGCCCGCCTCAAATGAAAAATTCAAAAAAAATATCTAAATTTAGTTTGGTTAAAGTATGTCTTAGCTTTCGTTATGTTTGTATCGAGTCGATGTCGAACTATGAAACAAGAGGAAATATGTGAATGTCATAAATGGAACCTAACATTATCTGATAAAAACTTGTTTCTAAAATGTTAAAAGGATCACGTCTAAGGTGATCACAATGTTTTTAAGTACAAGGATCGCGTCTGAGGTGATCACAATGTATTCAAATAAAAGGATCATGTCTGAGGTGATCATACAGTTTTGATTAAAAGAATCACGTCTGAGGTGATCAAAAGGTTTTACATAAAAGGATCATGTCTGAGATGATCAATTGTCATAATGTTATATATAAAATTCAAGTTTTTGAAATGTTGGGAAAAATGAAGTCAAAATCATAAGTATGGACCAATCACACGATTGGACCATAAGTATGAACCATTCGCACGATTGGATCATACGTATGGGATAATCGCACGATTGGACCATAATTATGAACCAATCACACGATTAGACCATGAGTATGGATCAAGTATACGATTGGATCACAAGTATGAACCACTCGTATGACTAGCTGAAGAAGTCTAAGTCAGTCGTACGACTAAACCTCAGTCGCATGAATGAATCATGCGTAGCCATACACTTGATTTCAAAAAGCTCTCACGAACCGCCGATTACCATACCCACCATTTTCAAATTTTTCTCCGTCATTGACTGATTATTGCCTTACTAACCGATTGTTATCCATCTACAGGTATAATGAGACTAAAAACATGCCAAACAACAACGTCAAGTCGATCCAAAATGTTCGAATCACTTAAAACAAGAACTGAGAGAAATAACCCTTAAACAGAACACTTAAATGGACATAAACGTGCATTTAAAAAACAATAAGTGTAAAATTGAGTCCATGCGCATCTAATGAATCCAAACTTGATGTGTAAATGACTGTTTTGACAAAGATTCAAAATTTTGGACTTGCACAGTGGGTATGCGAAAGGACATATATGGATGAACTTCAGTCGCACGATAGAGCCAGATGCACAATTCAATTGCACGATTGAATTAATCGGTGGCTTAGTCGTACGACTGACTCAACCGCATGTCATGGCATACGACTAAGGCCAGTCGGAAGCTCAATCGTACGACTGAGTTCAGTCGTACGATTGAACCAGTTGGGTCAAATCTGTTCTAACTCAAATGTTCTCTCTTATGAATGGATCTAACGTGTTTGTTACTTGTGTTGCAGCAAAATGGCTGAGAGATGGACGATGAGCACTAAGCGTAATTTATGTGCTTATCTCGACCTTACATTTAGGAACGCCTCAGAGTTTATCGGGATCATCGATTTCCTTAGACGGTCGAGGATATATAGAGCTATTTCAGCTCCATGCACACCGTACAGATCCATACAGCAGGCATTCTGGGAGAATGTTGTGGTCGATCGCTCAGTCGAGCCATATAGGATCCGAAGTTCTATCTTCGGACTTGATATTGACATCGGGGAAGATGACATTAGGAGAGTCTTGGACTTGGGTGAGGATGGAGAGTACCCAACCAAGCTACATCCCCTAACCGTTAGGAGTTGCTTCTTAAGGATCAAGTACGCCGGCGAATGCCGGCGTGCTTAACAAGAGCAACATGTGCCCACAGTTCAAGTACTTGGCATATGTGATCCTCCAGTGCATCGCGTCTCGGAGAGGAGGATTTGATGAGATGAGTGATCAAATACAGAATGCATTCGTTGCACTGGTACTGAACCACCCATCCAGTTTGTCGAGGATGTTCTTCGGGTATTTGAGGGAGAACATAGAGGAGAAGGGGAAAGATGGTTTTTGCATGTACCCTAGATTCCTACAAATGATCATAGATGAGAAGCTCCCCTCACTGCCCAAGAATAAGGATGATGAGGTAGTCCTAGAGGTTATGGATAATACTACCCTGGGAAGGAGGAAGGTGTATCGGGGGAAGTAAGTGAAGCCCCCGGTCAGGAGGTTGCTTGGTCATCAAGCCAATATCGATTATGTCGCGCCAGCCAGAAAGAAGTGGCGCCATGATGACAGCGACTCTGATGTTGAGCCAGTCATGATCCCAGACGACGATGACATTGACGATGATGATGACCAAGATCAGGGTCAAGGTGGTGGAGAGGAGGGCTCGAGCCAAACACGAGCCACTTATACGTCTACTATGCCTCCAGCACCTTAGTAGAGTGGTGCTTCAGCACCTGGTGGATCTGAGCAAGCTGCCATCCACCAGGACTTTCTGATTAATGATGATGATAAGTCTGATGATGAGCCTCTCACAAGGAGAGTAGGTAGCGGGGTTGTTGCTACAGATAAGGTGAAAGAGGCGGTTGGTGGACGCCAAGCTGGTTCGGAGGGTGGTAACACTAATGTCACAGATCCATCATACACCCCCGACCAGCCTATGAGCTCAGGGGGAGCCCCAATTGCCAAGGGTTCTTGGAGGAAATGAATGGCCCAATCCTATGGCAAGAAGGGGAAGGGGCAAAGATTTGTACTTATCAGCTCTTCCACCACCACAGCCACTGACACCACCACAGCCACTGACACCACCACAGCCACTGCCACCACCACTTCCATCCCAGCCACCACCATTACCATACCATCCACCACACATATATCCACATCCACCTCACCCACCATACCCAAAACTATTCCTCCACAATCCATTCCCATTCCTACTCCCATCTACACCCCATCTATCGCTGCACCTTCTACTCCATAAGCTGGCACATATTCACAGTTCCCTCCGCCACAGAGCTCTACTCTGCCCACGGTTGGGTTAGAGGAACAATTGGCCAGCCTAAACAGATTAGTGCTAAAGCTGGTGGCAACCGATGATATGAGGGCCAACTAGCTAAACCAACTGATGGTAGTTAATGTAACACAGGGCAAGCAGATTGCCCAACTTACTGAGAAGAATGAAGCTCATGAGAGAGATTTAGTTCGAGCTCATAATGCCCTGCAAGCTCAAAACAAGCTAGTGCTTGCATCTGCCAAAAGGATTGATGAGTTAGAGAAGCAAAATAAGAACATGATGTTGAGGCTAAAGGGAACAAAGAGTGAGCCTCTGAAGATTAAGGGTGATGGAGATGATGATGGAGATGATGATGATGATGAAGATTCAAGCGATGATGAGTCGGATGAAGAAGGAGATGAGGAGGAAGTTGGAGAGAGTGGAAAGGATAAGAGGGGTGATGATGAGGATGATGATCAAGCAGGTGATGCAACTGCATCAGCCTCGTCTCAATCTACACGGGAGAGGCACACCAAAAGAAACCAAGACCAAGGAGCCTCGTCCTCAGCTCCTCAAGCTGAAGAGTCACATGATCAGGGGAAAAGTAATGATTAAACGTTTATGTATTTGAAATTTTTGTACTTGAAATGTTTATTACCTTAATGTAATTTATGAAAATTTATGTTAAATGTCTTGATAAATTATTAATGTATGCATTGTTGGTTGTGTAATCAAACAGATACAACTCAACATACCAATGATTATGATATTGCTCCTCTTCAGCAAATCAAGACTCAACTCACTATGATTCTTGATTTGCAAGGGATAGTAAAACGGTCTGTGAGTTACACTCCAGAGGAGGGAAAAATCATCCATGACTTGACTGACGAGCAGCTCGCCGATATGTTCAGACTAAATCCAGATAAGCTTGTCAAAGATGCTCCAGAAGTTGACGTCATTAGTGACAAAGAGCTACAAGGTGTGGATGAGATGGAGATCGAAGATGTCACATCAGAGTATTATCCAAAGTACACTGACCCTGAGGGTAATGTTATCCCTGACTTGGGTGAAACATTTGGCAGTGATACTTTTGGCACTCTCGATGAGAAAGAGAAGGAAAATGAAAGGGATGAAGGTAAAGCCCAAGCTATAGATGCTGATGTTGATCTTAAGAAGGCTGAATGGGCGGCTTGTTTGACAGAGATGAAAGCACAACATGAACCTACAAAGCCAAACGCCTACACCTGTACAAGGTTAAGAGACATCAGAAGGTGTCAGGCAAGATCATCAGTTGGGCCTATTTTGAAGATTTGGATGTGTACATTGTGAAGCGGGAGAAGGGAATTGAGTACTTCAGATATCCACATGATCTGAAGACTCTCCCTGGTTTTGAGCTAAACAGGTTGGCCTGTTTAGACCTTTTGTATGCCAACCCGAGGAAGATGTCAGGCTGGTTTGAGATGGCTTTAAAGAAACAATACCAAACCAGATCCGTAAATTTCAGACCTCAACAATGTAAGAGGTTCGTCCATAAGACTGGAGTTGACCATATCACTAGGAAGCCTAAAGTAGCGCTAAAGTGGAGTCCCGCATGCCTGATGTCTAAGATCCCTTTACGGGAGATGCCTCAGGACTTCACTCCGCACTTCAAATGGTTGTATTACGATTGAGGACGGGGGAAGCAGTCATAGTGTTGAACAGAGAAGGTAAAATAGAGACTATTAGGGTATTTGACCCAATGTGTCTCACTAACTTGTCTGCTGATGATGTTTATACACTGTACAAGTGGCCATTGTTCTATGACACTCAAGATATTGTACAAGTTCTCCAGTTCCAACACGTTATAAGACTCCGCTTTGCATTTGAGATACAAGCAGGAGTTACAAAAGAGGAGAAGTACAAGAAATTCCAAGAACATGTGAAAAATGTTAGACAATAGGATAAACTAGGTCCAAGGGGGAGTTTGTTGATACACTGGTCCTAGCTTATGCTCTTCAATGTAAATGTCTTTCAGTTCTTACACATATGTAATGCAAATGTTGAATGAAATATGATATGCTTTTGATGTTTAATAGTCCTTGTTTATATCATATTCTTATTGTTATTGGTGTTACTCATATGTATGACAATTATACATAGGTTTGAGGTTGTTGTACATAGTTCTGAGTCAATAATGATTCAGAAATATATTCAACTTTGTTGTGTCATTATTCATGCTAATGGACCATACTTATGGACCATACGCACGAATAAACCATACTTATGGACCAGTCGCACGACTGAATCAGGAGACTGGATCAGTCGTATGACTGAGCCATAAGATTGACTCAGTCGCACGACTGAACCTTAAGTCGTACGTATGAGTCAGACGCTTGATTCAGTCGCACGACTAAACCATGTTGATGGTTCAGTCGTATGAGTGGACACTGAAAACCTATAAATACCACATAATTCATGGAAAAACATAACACTTCGAATACTTTCATACCCTAGCCGTCTAAAGAGTCCCAGTTCGTCCATCCAAGTTCATAGTTTGTTCTTGATCGATTCCAACTCGTTCTTAACGTTTGTTTAATAGTTAGATCGATTAGGTTGTTCATTCTCACTGATTGATCGCCAATCAAATAGAATTCCGTGCTATTTGATCTGATCTCATGTAGAATCCGTTAGTACTCCGTGCGAAAACGGTCCTAACACATTTGTTATTGTTGATGAAAAACTTTCAGTCACATTGTCTTTCTTCATCTTCTAGACCATCTTTGGAAGACTGGTCTTGACATTCAATAATTTAGAAGTTTTGATGACTTTAGAATTTTTGGAAACTAGACCTTCGGAAGAGTTTGTATCCACTTCAACAGACTTCAGTGTTTAGAAGCATTCATTTCTTCTGAGACCAAATTTTCTTCTAAAGGCATGTGTTCGCCTGTCTTATTCTTCGCGTTGGAGCTTCAAAAAGGAAAAGACTTTTCTTTCGAAGCTATCTTCTTCTTCTTCTTATCAGAAGTTATCTTCTTGGTTATGTGGATAGTACTTTTAGGATTATAGAGGCAATTCTTGGTAAGATAAGAAGTACTACCACATCAGATGCAATCAACTGGCTTTCTTTTAAGAGTCTTCGTTTGAGTAAAAGGTTGAGCTTGATCACTTTCCACTTACACTTCATCTTCAAAGATGATGCAACAGGCTTCTTAGGGTGAGTTTTGCTCTATGAAGTAGATGGTTAAGGCTGTCTAGCAGTGGTGCACAACTGATCAACCTTCTTTTATTCATAAGGATGAGTTGTACATGAACTACAACTCCTAGTACTAGACTTCATAGTCAAATCTTCAACCTTTACCACTTCAAATCCTACAGAGATATTAAAGGTGGCCTTGATCTCTTGAGCCTTCTTTGATCAGCCATCAGTGCTTGGTTTAGAGATGCATCTACAACCTTAAAGCTCTAGTCAAAGCCTCATTCTTCAACAGCAACTGCAGCTTGCTGCTTGGGCTTCTCAGTCTGTGGAGCCCCATCAGTGTAGTTCGGTCTGGATTGTTCTTGGCCACTATTTGTCCTTAGTGCCCTACACTCGCTAGTAAAGTGCCCTATTTGGTTACAGTTGTAACACTTCACCTTGCTTTTATCCAACCCAAACTTTCCACTGGTGACATTGCTGGGAAACTTCCTACCAGTCCTCTTGAACAACTTCATCGCTCAGTGAGTAAGAAGAGCCATTTACTAGACTATCTTCATGTACTCCAAATCATCTAGATGGATACACTCCAAATCTTCAAGAGTGAAGAGAAAGTGGCCACTACTTTCATCAGTAGACACAAAGCTTGAGAAGAGCTTGTCTCTTGCAATGGGCTTCCTTGGATGTAGCTCGCCATTGTTGTCTCTGGGAAGGTGATGAAAGAATCCTTTTATGAGTTTTCAGGGTAAAATATAAGATGATGTTGTGGTTCTTTACAATACCTTTCAACCACATGATGGGCTGAATTGTGCTGATTGTTAGAGTTGTTAGATGGATTTTCATGTTCATCTATATCTGGTATCCACTTAGGATACCATACAACTCATGAGAGTGAGGGTCTTGAGGTATTTAGTCCTCTTGATAACCATATAATAGTGTGTTGTTTGTCTAGGAAGAGAGGACATGAACTTCCTCATAATCTCCTTAATCTCAAGAGTTACTCCAACCCATCTATTAGGTTATCCACAATCTTAACGGATGCTTCAAGAAGTCTTTCATGTTCTCTTTAGCTTCATTAGGCCCCTTATACAAAAGCTTCAGTGCATCCCATAGTTGCTTAGTAGTTTTTCACTTCTTGAACCCTTGGTAGATAGAGTTTGGAAGAGCAGGTTGGAGGATGGTCATGGCTTTCTGATCGACATCAATCTTCTTTCGGTCTTCTTTTGAGTAGTTAGCCACTTCTTTTGGTATCATGCCACCAATAGCAGCAGCTGAAGAGGTGCATGGTACATGAGGTACTAAGACAACAGACCCCCACATCCTGCTGTCTTGAGACTTGATGAAGCCTTCTATTATTTGGCACCGGTTTTGTCATGGTATTGGTTTCCATGAGACCCCTACATCCTGCTGCCATTTGAGTTGTTAAGTGTCATGTGAAACTGAAGGGATTTAAGATGGTGAAATCTTATAATCAAGAGCCTAAAAAGCTCTGATACCAATTACAGGACTGTTGAAGGGGGTCATTGAAATAGTTTCACAATAAGGAGAGACTTACAACACTTAATAGATCAAATAGGGAACCAGGTTTTTGTCTATGATACTAAGAACATAAGTAAATATGAGACTGAACTTAAACAAGATAGTATTTGGTTTTTAAAAATGTTGTATATTGCTCTTAAGTTTTTTTACAAGTGTTTTAAAGCATAAAAATAATACAAGTACTTGAGACACTTTATACTACATCCTACAGACGGCTATACTTTGAAAGCTAGCTAGAAACACTAATCTAGATAACAAGATCAATGTATAGGCAAAAGACAAATTGCATTTAGATTTGTGACTATGATATTCCATAGCTCACATCCTATTATATTACAAAAATGATAAAAGGTACAGAAGTAGAAAGTTATAGACCAATGACCTTAATCTACAGTTGACAAAAGTATGGACCCTTTCACCAACTTATCTAAGTTAGTGAGTCTTCAGAGGTGGCAGCGGAAAGTTATTCAGCTTTTGCAAAAGGTGATCAGAGAAAGCAAGTCTTCTATATCTTTGGAAGAAATCATTCTTTGGCTTTAGAAGAATTTATCTCTAAAGCTTCGGAAGACTTCATCTTTGGCTTCTGATGATTTTGTCATTTGGCTTCAGAAGATTCTACACTTAACATATTTTCTTTAAGTTGTTTAAACTTCCAAAGTAATTTACTCTATACTTCATGCATACATGCTGGGAGCTCTTTGGTTGCTTTGGTTGCATCACGCTCTAGGTATAAACCTTATAGACCTTAATCTACAGGTTGACAAAAGTATGGACTTTTAACTAACTCATCTAAGTTGGTGAGTTTTTAGAGGTGGCAGTGAAAAGTGGCTAGCGTTTGTCAAAAGGTGATTAAGAGAAAGCATGTCTTCTATACCTTTGGAAAAAATCAGTCTCTGGCTTCAGAAGACTTTGTCTTTGAAGCTTTTGAAGCTTCATCTTTGGCTTCAGAAGATTTAGTTTTTTGGCTTCAGAAGTTTTAATACTTAGCATAATTCACTGAGTTGTATCAAATCTTCCAAAGTAACTTCCTTGTACTTCACATATACATGCTGAGAGCTCTTTGAGTTGTTCATTGGTTGCATTAGCCTCTAATTGTAATCCTTAAAAACTCCCCTAAGGTTGATACTACCAAAACTGAAGAGACCTTTCATTCTTGATCTTTATCTATTAACAGTCCTTATTAAAATCAAGACCATTCCCTTCATTATCAGTTGGTCAGGATTCCTTAGACTCTCAAAGTATCTCCTTATGTCATAGAGATCATGCAGAGGGAGATCAAGAATGTTTTTCCATAAGTGACATACCATTTGTCTGGGTTAGTAGCAAACACCTAGGAGAAGATAAGTCTTTCAACAGTAAGAGGCTCTACTATATGTGGACTTTGTTGAGCAATTTGTTCTCGAGCACCCTCAGGATGTTCTAACCCATTCTAAGGTGAAGAGGTGGATGCCATGGACTTCTTCTTCTTCCTTCTTATGGGAATCCTTTTCCTCTTTTCCTCTTTTTGTATGTTAACTGAGGAGACTGGCATACAGTACAAGATTGCTCTTGTTTGTCTTCCTTAGTTGTCTCCTTGTCCTTCATAAGTTTAGAAAGAGAAGGATCAGGAAACTATTATGGATCAAAAGATGAAGCTGGCTGTGATTCAGCATTAGGTCCAGGTTTTGTTGTCTCTTGGGGTTTAATGTTGACCTCATCTTCAGGTGAAGCCTGACTTGGAGGAGAATGCAAGTCAACCAGTTCACCCATTTTGATCTTCTACTTGATCATTCTAATGTGCTCATCCATAGTGGATGGAGAAACTGGACCAAGAAGCCTTCCAGATAATCCATATAGTTTCAAGAAGCTCACCATCTTTTGTCTATCAGCAGACTTCTTTAGATATGCCCTGATGGTGGCTTTTGACTTTGCAGCCTCTTCCCTCATCTTCCTCTTAGCAGTTTTTGCTCTTTTAGCACCTGTTGCTCAAGCTGCCTGAGGTATTCAAACTCGATATATTCATATGATAAGGGAAGGAGGTCTGTTGCTTAGTAGAGACTTATGGCACTTAGGTAGGTTATCATGTTTTGGCTCTCCTAATCAGTACCTACCTGAGTTTGTTGTTTAGTAGCCACAACCTCTTTCTCAAGGCTTTCCTTAACAAAGGAGAGAGAAGCAGTTTTGTAAGGCCTTTTCCTTCTCCTTTCTTCATTGATTTTGAGGAGAAATTCTACATTCTCAGCCTCCTTTCTCTCTTTTGACAACTCATTGTTAGCCAGTTAATTCAATTCTTCTAAGGCACGAGAGATGAGTTCATCAATGTTGTAGTTTCTTGTCCCCAAAGAGTTCAATCTGGCTAACTTAAACTCATCATCTTGAGTACTTGGCTTGGGGGCAGCCATTATTTTTGCTTCCATGAAGTTAGGGGTATCACTTGAACTCTTTCCCCTTATCTTCCATTATCTCTCTCTCTCTCTCTCTCTCTCCCTCTCCTTCTTAATCCCCACAAAGGTCATTTTCCTATTCCCTTTGTCACTCACAGGTATGTCTGACTCCACATAGAGAGAGCTTTTGCCATAATTTCTTGGTATTACAGTTGAGCTCTGGCAAGCTTGAGGTCGTGAGACACCTTCACCAGCTAGTGCCTCACTGAGAATAATTAGTGCTGAAGCAGTTCCTGTCTCAAGGTTCACAGTCTCAACTACTAGGCCTTCAGCCAAGGTTTCCCTTTTGAAGCTAATCTTAGGGTCCACCTCAACATCCAGTTGACCAACAGTCTTGCCTGCGAGCCTCTGTCTATATATCTTAGTTCTCCCTTTAAAATATTCAAGCATGCTATCTTGAATCCTATTAGATAACCTTAGAGCTTGCCTTCTTTTACTTGGGTTAGCAAGTAGGAGGTAAACTAAGCAGGTGCTCTCATAGTCTCTCATGTTGTAGAAGTTCAAGATTTCTTTTGGTCCTTGAGAACTAGCGATTACAAGGGCTTTCCTTTCAGCATTATACCTCCATCCTACTATTGGATCTTTAGCCAAGGAGAGATGGAGTAGGCATTGCCCTTAGTATACTCTCCTTAAACAAGCTTTGAATGTGTGAGTTCAAATCAATATAGACCTGAGGAGGTTGTTAAGTATGGAAAACTACAAGTGAGGGTGGTGAGTCCTCTATGTCCAAACTCTGGGATGAACTCCCAGCATCTATGATTACAGGTAGGACTTTCTCCCCCTTTTTGGTAGCGTCATCCTCTAGCACATCGGAGCTAAGGGTTATGTCCACCGCATCCACAGGGGTTTATGGGCCTGGTTGAGTTCTCCTGATGGGTCTCTAAACTAACTCGCCCTTAAGATCAATGATCTCAAGTTGCTAGTCATTGACTATTCTTTATAAGGTAGCCACCTGAGATTTTAGGTGACTCACATTTGAAACCAAGTAGGTCATGTTCTTGACATTTTTGCACCTTTAGTTCCAGACTCTCCTCATCTTCATCAGAAAAATCATAGGGGGATGAGAGAATAGCACCAAAGTCTTCTTCCTCCTCACTAGCATGGAGTTCATGACTGCTGCATTTCCCCTGCACCATAACAACTTGAAGAGAAGTGTCAATGGGCTAGGTGCCATGGTAGAAGTCTTAATGGTGTAATAACTTGCAAAAGTGAAAGCCTCTTTCATATGAACTCCCTTAGCACGTTCAGGGTGGTCCACTTTAGTTTGGGTTGGATGATGTGGGCTGGATATGGTTGATTCAGGAGCACTCATCTCTCCTTGAGCAGGGATGGAGAAGAGAGATTCATAGTGCTCATTGAAGCACATATCTTTATCATCATAGAAATCAAGGTTCGGGATTGGTTGGTTGAGGTCTAAAGGCTAGGGATGGTAGCTTTCCCTGAAGGTTGATAACTAGATTTTTGAGACTCTTAGTGAAGGCTTATGGCTGGTGTTGTGAGCTTATCAGGAACCTCAGCACTAATCAAAGAAATCATGGGGAACTAGTAGATCAATAATAATACGACCATTATTGGATATCTCATGCACTTAAGAACTAAGATACCAGATATCATGTTTGTTACATGCCTTTGTGCAAGATTTCAAGCAACTCTTAAAATGTCACATATGATTGTTGCTAAAAGGATTTTAAAATATCTTAAAAGGAACCTAAGTTAGGTCTATGGTACCCCTAAAAAAATTGTTTTTAACCATTTTAGATACATAACAGTGCTTGTGGAGGCTAAAACATCAAAAGAAATCTACATAAGAAGGTGTGTGTTCCCGATTCGAATGGGATCGGTGAGCTTAGATCTTAGAATTCAAATTGATATGAACAATATTTGATGATTAGATGCATTTGAGCCAATTCTTAATTTTCTTAAATGGTCGAACTATTACACTACCATTACCATTTATCCAACCACCTACATCAAACATATTCTTCAATTCTAGAATATATGTTAGGTTATCAAAGAAGAAGATTGCAAATACCTAAAGGCAGGGTGAATAACCTCGAAGTCATTATCAAACAATCAACAATCCGCACTTATTTGCCCCTAGATGATGAAAATAGTAAAACCTCCTTCACCAAAGAAATAATAAGTGAGACTGTAAAGTTTACACTTAAGGCTGATGCAACCAAAGCAACCAAAGAAACCAAAGAGTTCTCAGCATGCATGCATGAAGTGTAGAGTAAAGTTACTTCGGAAGTTCTACACAACTCAGAGAAAATATACTAAGTGTAAAACCTTCTGAAGGCAAAGATGAAATCTTCTGAAGCCAAAGATGAAGTCTTTCGAAGCTTCAGAGAAAAAGTCTTCCGAAGCGAAAGATTGATTTCTTCTAAGACAGAGAAGACATGCTTTATCTGATCACATTTTGACAAAAACTTGAACAACTTTCTGCTACCACTTTGAACACTCACCAATTTAGATAAGTTGGTGAAAAGGTCCATGCTTTTGTCAATAGTATATTATGGTCATTGGTGTAACTTTCTAATTTGTTCCTTTTATACTTTTTGTAATATATCAGGATGTGAGCTATGGCCTGTCATAGTCACAAGTCAAAAGACAATCTACCTTTTGAATGTACATTGATCTTGTTATGTAGAGTAGTGTTTCCAGCTGATCTTCAAAATATACTCGGCTGTAGGATTTAGTATAAAATATCTCAGGTGCTTGTATTTATCTTTATGCTTTGTAACACTTTAATAGAACCTGAGAGCAATATACAACATCCTTGAAAAGCAAACTTATCTTGTTCTTATGCTTTATTCTGTCTCATAGTTACTTGTGTTCATAGAATCATCAACTTAAACTTGGTTCCCTATTTTATTTGTTAATTATTCTAAGTCTCTCCTTATAGTGAAACTGATTGTATTGACCACCCTCACACAGTCCTGCAATTGTTATTAGAGCTTTTTAGGCTCTTGATTGTAAGATCTCACCACATTAAATCCCTTCAATTTCACAAATTACTTAACAACTTAAATGGCAGCTCTCAAAAAGGATGATATGGAAACCGGTACTATGAAAAAGTCTCCATTGATCACTCCTGATGACTTTGATACTTGGTGCCAAATAATAGAAGGGTTCATCAAGTCTCAAGATAGCAGGATGTAGGGATCTGTTATCTCAGGACCTCATGTACCCTACACCTCTTCAGCTACTGATGGTGGTGGCATGATAACAAAGGAAGTGGCTGACTACTCTGAAAAAGACTAGAAGAAGATTGATGTAGATCAGAAAGCCATGACCAACTGTTGGTCCATTGATGATCGAAAACAGTGCTAATGATGATAAATGACAACCAAATACCACTGAAACAATAATCTAAACAATAATCTATCAATGAGTTTCAAAATAGAACCATAGTACCCAAATAATAATTAATCAAACAAGGATCAATAATAAGAAATGATGATTCCAGCCCAAATACACAATAAGAGCAGTAATGCGGAAGTATATTCTCAAATTAGGGTTGTGCAAAACTTACCACAACAGATTATAAAGTTTCATATATAAAGTTACCATAGTTTCGCTTACAGTTTTGCTGGGTAGCGAAACTGTCCTGACCAATACCTTAGATTCACCCGGCTGTGAAACACAGTTTCGCCGGGTGACCAAAGTCAGCTGACTTCCAGCGAAACTATAGTTTCGCTGGTAGTTTCACTGGGTCAGTTGAAACTACTACAAAACTAAAACTAACTAATATTTACGTATAATAAATAAACTAACATAAATCCTATTACAAATAAAGCAAAAAACAAACAAACTAAGGTGAGTCCAACCTATACTTGGTCTTCAATACTCCCCCTAGGTTGGACCTCACCGGCTTCATCTGAATTCTTCTCTTGAGCTCCCGCCTGGTCACCATCTTTACCTTCATCTTCTTTGGCTTTCTTTGATTCTTTTTTTTCAACTCCAGCCTCTTCCACTACATCATCTGCATCTTTGGCACTCTCTTCTTCAGCACGTGCATTGGCTTGAAGTAACTGCTTAGTCAAATCCTGCACATCCATTCTCGTCTCGTCAGCTTGAATGACTTTCTTTGTTAGCTCCCTGAATTCTGCTCTCACACCCCTTGCTTTGTTAGCCACTCACATAAATAGACTGGCTTCAATCCTTGTTTCAGCTCCAGCTCCTGCTTTAATATGATTTTCACATAGAATCTTATGGTCTTCATCTCCAACCAAAAACACCTCCATAGGATCAAATAGTCTAATCTCCTGATCACCCTTGATCCTTATCACTACTTCCCCAGTATTATTTTTGTAAAACCATTTGACAAAATCTTTTAGTATTAGGGGAAGTGGATTGGGCACATGTACTCTGTTAGTAGTCTTTGCAGACTTTAATTTTAGCATGATCTTGCCTTTATTGGTACACATGTTCCTAGTTCTAGTTCTAGTGAACTTAAATGTAATTGACTTTCATGTAATGTTTGATCAATGTAATGAAAATTCTTTGATTGATTGTGTATTGGTTGCTTAATGTTTTATATATTTATATCATTGTATGTTACACGCTTATAAGAACATGTTATATAGGTATACAGTGATTAGAAATAGTTCTGAATCGTTAAAGGTTCAGAAATGTGTTTAACTAAGTCTCATGTTTCCGTCGCACGACTGGACCATGCGAATGGTCCAATCGCATGACTGAACTAGGTGATTGAGTCATACACACGATTGAGTCATAAGACTGACTCAGTCGTACGAATGAACCAATCGCACGACTCAGTCATACGACTGAGCCATACGCATGACTCAGTCGTACGAATGAAAGCTGTAACCTATAAATACCACTTAATTCGTGGAAAAACAAAACAGTTCGAGAATTCACAACCCTAGCCGTCCAAGTTTGTCTAGATCGTCCCTTACAAGTTCATAGATCATTTCTGATCATTCCTAGTCTATTCTTAACGCATTCTAATCGTTAGGTTTGATCGGATTAACGGTTTCCCTGATTGGATCGCCAATCAAGTAGAATTCCGCGCTATTTGATTCAGTTACACGTTGAATCAGTTAGTACTCCGTACGTACACGGTCCTAACAAGTGGTATCAGAGCCTTGGCTCTTGATTCTTTGTGGATTCAATCTTTTTTGTGAAAAAGTCAACTTTTTTAGTCTAAAGATCCGTGCTTTCTGCATAAAAATCCAGTTTTTACGTGTGCATGCTTTCATAATTGAGTCTTTTTCGAGATGCAGCCATCTATGGTATTCAAAATTATGTTTCAGGTCTAATTGTGTGGAAAAGGTTGAAAAATTTCGAAGTCAGCAGTCTCAGTCGCCCGATTGACTCAATCGCATGACTGAACTCCAATCGCCCAGTTCAATTGCACGATTGGCCCAGTCGCTCGTTAAATCACACGATTGTCCCAGTCATTCTGTCCATTCTCACACCTGCCCTAATTGCCTTCCTAGTCATACGACTAAGCTCAATCGCACGATTGTGTTTCAGTCGCCCTTGTGTTTCAGTCGTCCTTCAGTCGCCTCTCCCAGTCGCATACACAGTTTGGTTTTCAAGGTTAATACTAATTCATTATGGACGCAGAGAACTATGCATTCTCAGCAGGGAAGGACTCCAGGATCCGGAACCTATTGCTATTGGAAAATGAGATCGGGAACCATAATAAACCACCTAAGCTTTTGTCTCTTGATGAATTTCCTTAATGGAAGCAACGTTTTGAGATTCATCTTAATGGAGTGGACACAAATCTCTGGAATGCTATTGAGACTGGCTACAATATGCCAGTTGGAGCTGATGGTATACCCCTTACTTTGAGTGGATTAAGTGATGCACAAAAGATTGCATATAATGCAGAGAAGAAAGCCTATGCTATGTTGACACAGTCAATTCCTAAAGATATCTTCCATCAGTATTCAGATCATAAACAGAGCAAAAAGTTATGGAATGCTCTTGAGAAACGGTATGAAGGGAGCACAACACTGAAGTCTTTAAAGGCCAAAGCATTAAAGAAGGAATTTGATAATTTTTCTGCTATCGGGAACGAGAGTCTGGATGATATTATAGACCACTTCTATCATTTGATGAGTGAACTTCACACTCATTGTGTTACAACGTCTAAGGAAGAAAAAGTGGCAAGTTTGGCTGATGGGCTACCAGAGAAGTGGGATTCATTTATTTCCACTTTAAGATATAACTCAGTGCTGAAGACTTTGGATATAAATGATTTCATCCTGAAACTGAGAGAAGAGGAGGTGAGACATAAGTACATGGCCAAGAAGGGATCATACACTCAGGATCCGTCTCTCTACAATGTGACTCCTACTGCAAAATCTTCCAGTGCCCCTCTGCAGACTGCTTTTGTATCTAATACATCTGCAACTAGTCAAAGCTCATCTTCTGGTGGTGAGTCAAATGTTTCATCAGGGTTTTAACATAGTACTACAGAAGCTCAATCGACGAAGTTAGGACAGAAAATCTAGGCAATGTAACTGTGGAAGTGGCTAAGGAACACATGGACTTACTTGCTGCTGTGGTTCACTCTTATGATGGATTAGTAGCAGGAAAGATTGGTAACTGCCACTTGGCTGATGAAGACTATGAGCAGGTGGATGAAAATGAGTTGGAAAGAATGGACATCATGTGGGCTCTCGGGAGTGCTGTGCGACGAGCAAAGAAGTTTGTTAACAAGACGGGACAGAATCTGGTGGCTACTAAAGATACTAATTTTTGATTTGACAAGTCAAAGGTCACCTGTTTCAACTGCAGGGAGAAAGGACACTTCAAGCGAGAGTGTGTTAAACTGAAGAAGACTGGCAATGGGAACCCGTTCTCGTCCTTCAACAAACAGGAGAAAGAGAGAAAGACAGCTTCAACAAGCAATGATCAAAGGCCATGGTTGCTCAAGGTGATGAAGGACAGGACTGGGCCTTCTGATTTTTATCTGATGGTGAAACCAACATTGCTCTCATTGATGATCTGAATGATGACTCTGCGAGTGAGGGGGAGCACTCAGTAAAGCTGGATGCTAATGAAGCCTTAGCTGCTGTTGATTAACTCGTTGAGGATGAACTGAATGCAGAATCTGAAGCACAACAGGAACCTCAAACTTCTTTCATGACTGGCACATCTACATCTGCATAGGTAGAATCAAAAGATGATCTTTTTGTTAAACATGCTTATGTTGAATGTGATAAATTAGGGAAAGCATTGATCTGAAATTTGCTAGGTTATTAGATCATAATGATAGCTTAGTAAATGACTTAAAAATGAGCACTGAGGCTAATAGAGTGTTAAAACAAAATGAAAGCAGCTATAAGGAGAAAATTGAAGCTTTAAAGAAACAACTTAAAGAAACTGATGTTGTCGCGTTTAACCAAGAAAATGACATAAAGTTTTATTTAAAAACAAATGAGGAAACTAAAAAGGACAGAGCTGTTTTACAAGTTGAAAATGAGTCTTTAAAGCAAAAACTCCACAGTCTAGCTAGTTCTTCTCATATTTTGAAAAACTTGGTTAAGGAACGCAACAACGGGGAAGGGCTGGGTTATAAGGTTGTTCCTCCACCACATGAGATCCTTTTGAATACCAAATAGCGACCAGTTAATAATAATCCCATAAAGGACCATGTGGTGACTACTCCTCTGGTTAGTGACCCGGATACTGCAGTTAAACCTGCTCCTCCCGTTGCTAAT
>BJCO01820434.1:0-15050 GCA_018326465.1 Flaveria floridana | reverse complement strand
GGTGGTTTTGGTGTTGATATTGACCTGATAATACCCCTGATTATAGCTCAAAACAATCAGAAAATTAAGACGATGATTGATGAACATCGCAAGTTAAAAAGCACATGGACACGGAAGACATGATGATACTAACCTGATTTATGAACATCGCAAGCCAGCCCCTAAGTATTTCATTGCTTGATTTTTGGGCTCTTGTAAAACCAAACTAAGATGACGCCCGGCGATGGATATCAGGAGGAGGAAGAAGATGGAATAACTGGTTATTGAAATCAAGAGAAAGAGAGGACTTGTGGACGAAAGAGAGGACTTGTGGACGAAAGAGAGGACTTGTGGACGAAAGAGAGGACACGTGGCTCATTTGTGAAATACCTAAAGTAACCCTGCCGGTGGCACTGTAGCCACCGACATAGGGTTTTAATATATAGTATAATAGATAAATATATGGTATAAAGTATATCTATAGCTAACTTGAGATGGTTAGAATTTAAGATCCTTCTTTGGTTTGGATGTTCTTGATTGCGTAGATCGGATGAAGAGTTTATGAT
The DNA here is from genome assembly GCA_018326465.1 of Flaveria floridana. Lineage (NCBI taxonomy): Eukaryota > Viridiplantae > Streptophyta > Magnoliopsida > Asterales > Asteraceae > Flaveria > Flaveria floridana. Next base: position 14,505 of record BJCO01820434.1, on the reverse strand, counting down.
CCCTTAGTCGTAGCATTGGCTTCTTTATTGGTCATATTCTTGCGTCGGGTATAAGTTATGGAAAAGGAAGAGGCTGAAGTCGGTTGAGGGTGTGACGACGAGTGTGGGGTTGCATTTGGCTGACGTGTCGTCGGGGGATGGAGGCTGATGGTGGCGGCCATGGTAGGGTATTACTAAAGTGTGAAGGTCCCCCTTCAGAAGAAAACGTAGGTAAAAAAACCTACGGACCCAATTTGAAACCCTCAAGATCTTAACATGTTTATTAAAGATTTGCGCAAACAATATTTCAAGATCTTAACTTTTTATTAAAGTGATAATAAAGAAACAATCTTTTAATATTCATTCGTTTACAATATTATCAATTTACCAATATCAAGTTGTCGACTAGTCTTAGTGAGTTAACGATACAAGAAAACCGAAAGCTGATAATCAAGTACACAACTTTATTTCTACGCCCATACCCGGCGTATAGCACGGCGGTTTGCTGATTTTCCCCTTATTTGTAACTTTTGTTATTTGCACTTCTAGTCCCTGAACTTCATCTTTTTGTTTCGTTTGATTCTCAAATATGTTACTTTTAGCTCTGAAAACCTATGAATCAAAACATAAACAATGTCAAGTGGTTCCATAATAATCACGATGAAAAATCAAGCATTTAGATCAATTAAGAATTAAAATATTGACACATGATAAGTAGGGTATTAGTAAAGTGTGAGGATGCACCATCATAAGGAAACTAATCTTAGGTATAAAAAAAAATTCACTTGTTTTTATCACAGATAAAACTTAAACCGAAAACATTATAATTTTAATGAATAATCCGTATCTGAGCTCATCCACTTGAACCGAAGATTATTGGCATTTCCTTAATTAGCTTTTTAACGGCATTGGCATTTTTAATAGATGAATTAAATATTAACTACCACCTTCGTCCTTGGTGGTTTTGGCATTTAAGTCTCTAACTGGACTCTATTTATACACTCACAAACCCTTCTGCAACACACACACACACACACACACACATTTCTCCTCAACCAGAAGCTTTAACATTTAACAATGGCAACATCACCAGAATCTGAGCATCCGATCAAAGCCTATGGTTATGCTGCTCGAGACACTTCCGGAGTTCTTTCACCTCTCTCTTTCTCTCGAAGGTACACATTTTTCTTACATGAACAATGTTCACCGTGTTGGAAGATCACAATCAAGACGTTTCCTTAATTAATCAAATTAGATTAATGGTCAATTAGTAGTAAGAATATAAAAGTCAAATAGAAAAGTCAAACCGATTGTAATTAGCATGAACTTTAGGGTTAGTTATGTTAGTTTGTAACTATAATTGTATGGGTATAAATACCCATTAACACTGTCATTTGTATCAGTGTATATTTGTGTGTATTCTTTTCCATGTTTCCACCGAGTCCCTGCACAATCGGTAGCATACTCTTATCAATAGTTCATCCACAATTGATCTTGGATACGGGGGCTCAACACACAACACACCGATCAATCACATCGGATTGGCGGTAGATATATGGTTTTATGTTATCCGATCTTTGGTTTTTGCATTATGTTTGTGCAATGATCAGGGCTCTATTATCCGTACAATTTGATATGGATTTGTTGTTGATGATTATTTACAGGGCTACGGGTGATAAAGACGTGAGGTTTAAAGTTTTGTACTGCGGGATCTGCCATTCTGATCTTCATTTTATCAAGAACGAATGGGGCGTGACTACTTATCCCATTACTCCTGGGTATGTTTTAAATTTTTAATCGATTTAATCGCGACAAATTGGACCATGATTTTCAAACTTTTCCTTTGCATCTGAAGTCGACTCTTGGTCATGTACTTTTGACTCTTATATAGTGCAAAACTGAAGTCTAGCCTCATTAGACGACTAAGTTTATATGACGGTTTTAGATCTTTTTGATGTATTTTCTTAAAAAAGATATGGTTTTTGTTGACTATGATATTACATTTGATTGATTTAGTTTACAGAGTTTTGTGATTATTCTTTAAGATTCGGTTTTTCGTGTTAATATGTTATATCCTGCTTCTGTTTTGACCATTTGGCAATTGATCTTACTTTCAACAATAAAACCTGACATTTCACAATGTTTTGATGCTACAATGACGATTAACACAGGCACGAGATCGTCGGTGTAGTGACAGAAGTAGGCAGCAAAGTAGAGAAATTCAAAGTTGGGGACAAAGTTGGTGTTGGATGCATTGTGGGATCATGTAACTCATGTGAAAGCTGTGCTAAAGATCTTGAAAACTACTGTCCAAAACAGATCTTAACTTACGGTTTCCCGTACTATGATGGCACACGCACCTATGGTGGGTACTCGGACCACATGGTTGCCAATGAGCATTTCGTGCTGAGGTGGCCTGAGAATTTACCACTTGATAGTGGTGCACCATTGCTATGTGCTGGTATCACAACTTACAGCCCACTCAGGTACTTTGGGTTAGACAAGCCTGGTGTGAAGCTGGGTGTAGTCGGGCTCGGTGGGCTAGGTCATGCTGCAGTTAAGTTTGCTAAGGCTTTCGGGGCCGAAGTTACGGTCTTTAGTACCACACCGGCTAAAAAGCAAGAAGCACTTGAAGGACTTAAAGCTGACCACTTCATAGTCAGCAAAGACCCACAACAGATGCAGGTAGGATTTAATATCTTGTACAATATTACTTATAGATGAACTTTTTGATTTTTTTTATGTAATCAGTCTGCGGCGAGCTCGTTGGATGGGATAATCGACACTGTCTCTGCGAGTCACCCCATCACACCATTGCTCAATGCGCTTAAAGCGGATGGGAAGCTTGTTCTTGTTGGTGTACCAGAGAAGCCATTTGAGTTAGCTGCATTTTCTTTGATTCCAGGTTAGTGTTTTCTTTCATTTCATCGGTAGTTTGTTGAGCTGGTGGCGTTACGTTTAACCGAAATGGATTTGCAGGGAGGAAAACGGTCGCAGGTAGTGCAACCGGAGGGCTGAAAGAGACTCAAGAAATGCTTGATTTTGCAGCAAAACATGGTATAACTGCAGATATTGAGCTGATTCCCATAGATTATGTGAACACTGCGATGGGCCGGATGTTGAAATCTGATGTTAAATACCGATTCGTCATAGATGTAGCGAACTCACTGAAAGCTCCATAGGTGATGTTGGTTTGGTGTTGTGTTCTTTGTTTTACAACATGAGTCAGTTGTTCTAAAAGAATGTTGCTTTGGTTGGTCAATTGTTTATTGTTCATTTTTTTAAATGAAATTTGGTTTGAGTCAACTGTTTTTGTTTAGTTTGAAGTTGAACAGTTTAATTCAACGGATTAGGTTGGTTTAACCCGGGTTGTTTAGTTAAACATGTCGATCGGTCAATCTGTTTACGAAGTATTAACTGCATCTAGGTGCAAGGGTCCCTACCGTATGGAGAAAAAGTTTTAGTACACGATTAAAAAGTACGTGAGCTCAAGCCATTAAAAAAAGTTTGCAATCTGTCTAAAACATTTATTATATCCTTTAAACCTCACGTCTACAACTAGATGATTGTTTGTTTACAACCCCTTAACCCGTTTGACTCAGATGAGTGGGCTATATTGATGTGTTTAAGTTACACGATTTTAATTATGTGGTGAATGTCTTTGACACACATAAATATATGTATCACGTGAGCGTTTAAACTTTAAAGATTTATTCTGTTAACCCAGAGCCCCCTACCCGACACGATTAATTGATCGCGATCAAGTTAAATTTAATATAGAACGGTGCACTCCATTCCGGCAGATACACAAGTGGAATGTGAGGTGTGACATTATTTCTGTGATTTATTGACAACTACCACCAACCAACAACCAATTTTAAAGACGTCATTTAAGTTTTATTAAGTTATGACGCATAAATCCGAGAGTTATTTTATTTTTTTAACGGGGCTTCATTGATATTTTCTTTATTCTTCTTAAGTGTGCGTTCTTTCATTTTATGAACTTGATTTACTTTGATTTGTTAAACGGTAGGGGTGCAAACGAGTCGAGTCGAACCCGAGCTCGATCGTATGAGCTCGAGCTCGGTTCGTCAGGACTTAGGAGAGCTCGAGCTTGAACTCGGCTCGTTTCGAGCTTTATTTTTAAAGCTCGAGCTCGGCTCGAAAAATACTGTTTCAAGCTCGAGCTTGGTTCGGGCTAGGCTCATTTATTTATTTAAATATTAGTTTTAATATTTCAATATTTAGTTTTGATATATATTTATAATTATATATTTTATACAAACAAACATACCCAGTATATCCCACACAAAAGTAGGGCCTGGAAAGGGTAGTTGGTGGCGAGTCTTTCCTTTATATTTATATAACTATAATTATATAAAATATAATTATATATTTTATAAATAACATTATACATATTATTTAATTGTTTTTTTATCTTAACTTTATATATAATAAATATTATTTATATAATGTATTAAATAAATTAAAATAAAATAAATATATAAAAAGCTCGTTTAGGCTCGCGAGACAGCTCGAGATTGATACGTGAAGCTCAAGCTCGATAAGTAAATGAGCTTTTATTCAATGTCGAACATGAAGCTCGATTCGTTTCGAGCTTTTTATCGATCTGATGTCAAGTAGCTCACGAGTAGTTCGGCTCGTTTGCACTCCTAGTTATACCTTTCTCGGTCTCCTCCAAGTATAACAATTCTAATGTAGTAAAACTCTATATTGTTTTAATGTTAGATAAATCGTATAAAATTGGAGGATTTTCATATATGCCCCTAAAAACACATTCTAAATATCATACATACTCAACCAAACTTTAAAATATCATATATACTCATTTTATAATAACTATAACATCATATTTATCCATTTTAAATATCATATATATCCAACCAAACTCTATATTATTTTTTTTAATTTTGGGCATAAGAAGATCGGACACTAGGCGGTCGCAATTCCTAATTTCTGGAGTGTAGATAATTCCTAAACACGTAGACGAGCCAATCCGTTTACAACATGTTTAACTTATTTATTGCAACTCACCTTCATGTTACAACCCCTTTACTATTCGGGCAACCCGCTTTATATGTATGGATAAATTGGTCAAAATGCACAAGTTACACGATATTTAGTCTGCTCGGTTAGCGACTTGTGTTGACATTTTTGACACGATATATATATATGGGTTGTGTTTAGGTTGAACAAGTTCACATGTGAACTTGAAACTTATCTATCCGACCGGAGTATTGCAGTAGTCGGTATACATATACACAAAGAGCCTAAGCAGAAATACAGAATGCCGATAGTAGACCACCAAGCTTATTCTAAAGCTTTATTAGGCTTGCAGTCGTGAATTTTCGATCAAAGATTTGAGCTCAAGCCCAATTCTTTCTTAAGATATAATCAGGCCCAACTTTGTTGTTGTGTAATACCTTTTTGGGCTCCTTTGACGAGTTCAGCGGCTTTCTTTGCCTTTATTGCCGAGTGCTAACAAATTATCAAGGGTCCGATTAAATAGACACCTCAAGCTTTTAAATCAACACACCAAGATTTTAAATCAACACTCCAAAATTTCTATACATGTCGTATAGCCCCATATGCGTCGTATAGAGGGGGGGTCGTATAGGGCTATATGTGTCGTATAGCAATCTGACAGCCCCCTGAATTTTTCCTCGAAGTCAATGTCGAAAATTCGTTATACGCGTCGTATAGCCCTATATGTGTCGTATAGGGGGTCGTATAGGGCTATATGTGGCGCATAACAATCTGACAGCCCCCCTGAATTTTCCTCATTTTCAGTGTTTTCGACCTTATACGCCGCGTATGGTACCATACGCGGTGTATAGGCGGGTGTCGATTTATCCAAGTGGGTGTCTATTTATTAGGACCCTTTATTAAAAGAGAATTTATATATTTATATAGGGTCCGTTAATGTTATAACCAGTCACGTTATGAAATTACATTTAAAATAAAAATGTAACTTATGCATGCATGGATCCAAGAATTATTTTTTCTTCAAAGGTCAGCTTTTTACGATACTTGAGTGTATCTTAACTCGAAGTTGGAATTTTTGGTTCAGTCCAGTCAGGTCAAATAAATAAAAATACAATAACATTAGAAAACCATGCTTCTTTAAAACGTCTAGCATTACCACCACACACTCGTGGAAATGATGACGTGTGGTTAACATGAACTTCTAATAAAATATAATTGTCTAATTTCAACTTTTTAATTAGGGTGGTAATATCTAATTGCTTTACGTTTAAAAGGATCACATGAAAACAGTTCTGCATCAATTTTTCTAGGATATTACTTGACGATAATAGATCTGGTAACTTTTTATGTAGAATCTCAACATAAACCTTAAATTGGAATCAACTCATATATTTAAATCAAGATTTAATCAATTAATATTATTAGAAAAATTAAAAAAGTTAAAAACTTATCAAATAATCACATTCACATAATGACAAATAAATACTTAAGTGTTAGAAAACATGTGCAGCGTATGGAAAAATTAAGAGTAAACTACCATTTACATCCCTGAGGTTTGGCGGTTTTAATCATTTGCATACCTATAGTTTAAAAATCCTCATATCTACCCTGACATATCATTTTTGTCCCCGTTTGCATCCAAAGTACAAACGCCGTTTCTCTTGTCGTCAATCATCTCCCTTTTTCAGGGGTAATTTAGTCAAATCATTCATACTGAAATTCATCCTCTTCTTCAATTCTGTTTTAAAAACCTAACCTTCAATTTTTAAACCCATCTTCAACCTCACCTTCAAATTACTTAAAATCATCTGAAATTAGTGAAATGGTGATTAACAATTGGATTATTCGCGAAGATCTTCCGTGGTTTGACCCAATGGAAGTTTACGGTATGTGTTCTGATAATCACTATAAAAAATGTGATTTTTTGTTTATTTTGGTATTTTGATGCTTAGTAATGCATTGTTTGATTGTTTCAGCTAATGAACCCACTATGTTTTCACTAAAAATCCATCACAAGGAAGAGTTTACAAAGTTCCAGGATCAAGGTATGTCAAGGGTAAAGTTTCATTCGTAGACATGGTGGACATTGATGTATTTTCAGTCCATAAGCTTGATGACATGATGCAAGAGTTAGGTTACCCTGGGGATAAGGTAATGTACTATAATTTTAAGATTCCTGGTGGGGACTTGGATGTAGGGCTACGAGCTATTGCAGGTGATATGGATGTGATTCACATGCAGCAATACGTGAACATGTTTAAGTTGATTGAAGTGTACACAGAGCATAAAGTTACAAGGGTTAACATCTATTTGAAGTCACCTAACCAAGGTGGCAGGTGACAATTGAAGAGGTTGATGATATTGGACCCTCTAAGCCTTGTAGTAGACAGTTACAACTTGGGTGGTATGAAGAATGGGATGAACAACATGTAAATGCACATACGGATGAACATGGTGCACTAGTACAAGGGTTGGAACCGTTGAACATGATGATGGACAAGGGGATGAATAAGGGGATGAACAAGGGGATGAACAAGGGGATGAACAAGGGTATCAAAATGGTATGGGGCTGCATAATGATACATGCTGCCAAATTAGTATCAAAATGGTGTCAAAATGGAGTGAAAATAGAGTCAAAATTGTGTTAAAAAGGTGTACACATACTGGAATTGACATATTCATACATACACTCAATTAACCAAGTAACATGGTGCTGGCCAATGAAACCATCATATTCATTTCACATAGTCAACTTAATTCATACACTCAATTAACCAAGTAACCATCATATTCATTTCACATAGTCGTCTAATACATCTATTACAAATTGACCTTTACATAAACTACTATAAAAGTAGGTCAATTCGTTCAAAATAACAGCCAATTCATATCATTTATACATGATATACACAATAAATAACATCCAACTGACAATTAACCAAATTTTCACCCTTCTAGCTTCAAACTTCAATATCTTGCATCTTTCATCTTTCTTGTCGCTTGACTTTAGCAACCCATTGATGATTTCTGTAGATCTTGGACTCAGGGCAGGTTCAGCCCAACTTACAAAATCACAATTAGATCCCTGTTCATGAAAATTAGCTCAAATGAAATTTGTTCAACTGGAATTGACAAATTTTTTATACTAGGTCAAAATATGGGGCTCACCTTTCTTGCACAGCAGTGAAACCGACGGCCTGGATTTTTGTGGGTCCACGACGTGCAAACAAAGGTAGGGTATCCACATGAGCATCTTACCATGTTTTTGTTCTTCTTCGAATTACAGAGGTGTAGAGAGAGGAGAGAAATTAGGTTGTAGTGATGGAGAGGGTATGGTAGTTTAGGGCTTTTAATGGCTTTTACAAGGATAGGGGATGATTTGAATAAATTACCCCTGTAAAAGAGAGATGATTGAAGGCAAAGTTAACCGGCGTTTGCATTTTAGATGCAAACGGGGACAAAAATGATATGTCAAGGTAGATATGGGGATTTTTAAACTATAGGGATGCAAATGGTCAAAACCACCAAACCTCAGGGATGCAAATGATAATTTACTCAAAAATAAAAAAAAACCCTAAAAGACTTATTTTTACTATGCAAACACCATTAGACAAGTAAAGAAGGTATTTGGTTCGTGAGTAAGTGGGAATATGATTGACCATAATTGTAAACACAAATATACAAACCAATAGGTTAGTCGGGCGCAACCCTAAACTACATGGCGCAGCCCTAAACTACATGGCGCAGCACTAAACTACATGGCGCAGCCCTAAACTACCCTGAAACTCATCAATCACACACTGATACATCACAAATACCCTGAACTACCCTGAAACACCTAAAAAGCTAGAAATTTAACCCTGAACTGCACTAAAACTTTTATTTTAATATTAAAATAATTTAAAAGAAAATTAAATTTTATTAAAAAATAAAAATTATAATAATTCAAATAATAAAAAAACAAATACAAACACAATAAAAAATCCTAAAAAATATAAAAACTAAAAATCACAAGGCCATGTATATTTCTCGACTATTTTTCGTTTCCAATCCAATATTATTTGCAACATTGGACCAGTGATGTGATCGTGCGGTTTCGTAAACGTTTTTAGGTGGCTGCTCTCTTATCGTCTCGCGTTGTTCTTCTAACAAAGCGATATTTTTTGGCATTGTTGTTTTTTAAACTCGACCAAGCCTTTATAGTTTTCTTCTTTCATTGAAGCATAAGCCGAGAGTTGCTCGTTTAAATCAAAATTAACGCTCGACAAGCCGGCGAGCCTATTTGGTTTACGGGTCGGCCTTGTAGGTCCCGCGTTTTCATGGAGGTCGGGAATGTGAGCCGGTTGATCATCATCGGGTGTATTCAGGTACTTTTTGAAATCCAACAACTTTCTTTTTTGGCCAGAATGACTTCCCGACGACTCACCCATGATCGGCACTTGGGACCATTTACATGATCTTTTGCAACTTCCCAAGCTCTAATATGATTAAAATCGAAGGGGTGTTTCTTTTGATAATTCGTTAACGTCCTTCTTATCACGTCAAGATCGGAGCATCCGCTACGACGTAAATATTCATACAATTATAAAATAATAATTATAAAAAATATATACTTTCATTTAAAAAATAAATAAATAAAGCGATATTTTTTTGAACTCGACCAAGCCTTTATAGTTTTCTTCTTTCATTGAAGCATACACCGAAAGTTGCTCGTTTAAATCAAAATTAACGCTCGACGAGTCGGCGAGCCTATTTGGTTTACGGGTCGGCCTTGTAGGTCCCGCGTTTTCATGGAGGTCGGGAATGTGAGCCGGTTGATCATCATCGGGTGTATTCAGGTACTTTTTGGAATCCGACGACTTTCTTTTTTGGCCAGAATGACTTCCCGACGACTCACCCATGATCGACACTTGGGACCATTTACATGATCTTTTGCAACTTCCCAAGCTCTAATATGATTAAAATCGGAGGGGTATTTCTTTTGATAATTCGTTAACGTCCTTCTTATCACGTCAAGATCGGAGCATCCGCTACGACGTAAATATTCATACAATTATAAAATAATAATTATAAAAAATATATACTTTCATTTAAAAAATAAATAAATAAACAAGACAAATACTTTAATTTAAAAAAAGTAAAATAATTAAACACATACCGTTTGAATATAAAAACTATTAAAAGTATTTATTTTTGTAAGCATCACGGTCCATTTTGTATTGAGTTGGTGGACCGTTCGGGTGCTTCTTCCCACAAGTTGATTATAATGATTAAGAACCGCGTTTCAAAAACTAGATCGTTTTTGTTGATTTCCGACCGTTTTGTTTTCGAAACAATGAACCCAAGCTTTACACAAAGCTTTTTCTTGTAATTCGGTCCATTGTTGGCATTCGGCTCGTTCTTGAATTCTTCCTTGCGGTTGTTGCTCGATCGGGTATTCGTCTTCGTCATCATCTCCACATTCTTGTTGAATGTCCGGAACAAATTCTTCTTCTTCTTCTTCTTCGTTTTGGGTTCAGTATGCAAATGAATTATCGAACAGGAAGTCAGGTAGATCAAAATTTGGATTTTGGTATGCAAATGGATCAAATATTGGTTGAGGTTGCGGTGAATACCCTTGTGATTGGTATCCGTAATGTGGTGGTGATGGTTGTGGTATATAAGGTTCCGGTGTATAACCACTCATAATTGAACCACCACCTCGGAAAATCGAATCATCACCTCGTGATTTTTTGCTACTAACAATTTTTTACCTTCGTGGATCGATAACAATATTTTGTGTTTGTATTTGTGTAAATATATGTGTGTTTGTATAGGTAATAGTGTGTATGTGTGTGAGTATTTAAAGGGTTAAAAAATAATTTTTCTAAACCCAACGGTTACTTTTAACGGCTATAAAGTCGTTTTCTTCTCGGGCATACATCGGCAATTACCACCCGAATCCAACTTCTCGTCGGGTACCCGAATGGGGTGACGGCGGTGTACCCAAGCGGATACCCGCCTACCCGAATGGGTACCCAAAGGTGCCCCACCTCCCTTAAACATTAAAAAACTTTACAGTTGGAACGAAGATTTGCAGCGGACTCCTGACAATAACTGCAGCGGCAAATCAGTCGAGCAAATATAATGACTAATGAGGGTAATTTTTGATAGTGGGAGATATCCTTTCTTATTTAAAAAATCGAAGGATATTTTTAAAAGAAAATTTAAGTGTGAGTTAACGAATGGTAATGAGTTATGAGCTAATTTAAATGAATTGAGCTTTCGGTTAGGCATATGAGTTTCATAGATTTAATATAAAATAAACATAATTGGTCATTAGATTTTGTGCTTACAATTAATTAAAACGTGCTCTTTATTTTACTTTTAGTGTATTAAAGGTTTTTGGTTGAAAAAAGTATTTTGGGTTGAAAAAAGTATTTTGGATTTACAGGCAATAAATTTTCTTTATAAGGTCAGCATTAAGAAAAACATAGGGTCAACACCGAGAAGTACTAAGGGATGAGGGGGAACTACTCTAAGTATCTCGGAATGCCCTGGAACTCCAATAATCACACATTGACACATCACAAGTACATTGAACTACCTTAAAACATCTAAAACACTGGAAATGCAACCCTAAACTACCCTGAAACATCCAAACCACCCAAAACACACTGCCACATCACGGGTATATTCTCGGCTACTACAACACGCCGGGTACCCACTGGGGGTGGCAGTGGTGTACCCGGGCGGGTACCGGCGAACCCGAGGGGTACCCGAGTGGTGCCCCATCCTCCCCAATATACTTTACTAGGGGTGAGCATAATACGGGCCGACCCAAAAAACTAGACCAAAAAACCAAAGACCGGACCGACCCAACCCATTCTACATAGATGTGGTCCAGTCCTCAGTCCTAAGTTTTAAGCTATTTCAGTCCTTGGTCCGGGCCCAATGAAAATCTGTATTACCCGAAAAGACCAATTATATATATATAAGAAAAATCCTATATACTTAATACATATATATGTGGGTTGTGGGGTGAAATAGCGAATGACGGTAATTGACTTCTTGAAAAAGTGATTGTTGTTCATCTTTTTTTTATTGTTGTTGCTTAGTTATATTCTCATCATTGTTGTTAAAATCAAGGTGCTTATCTTCTCTTAGAAATCCTTATCGATATAGCTTTTGTTATTAACTTCTATGATTTGGTTTTTTATATACTAGATTAAATTATATTATCATAACTCATGAGATAAATGCATTAAATATTGATATAGTACATTGAAGTAGATTATGAGCACCAATCGAGAACCAATCTTTGTGTCATTGTTTTTTATTATCAAGTGTTTAATATTTTTAACAACATAATTCTATTTTGGGTCGGTCTGACCCAATTTAGAACCAACCCATTAGGACAGAAACCGGACCGAACCAACCCATCTTTATATGGTCCGGTTCTTGATCCTTAAATTTCATATATTTTGGTATTTGGTTTGAACCGGTTTGAGCCGATCCGATCCGGGTTTAGCCCATTACACAACCCTACTTTACATGTTAAACAAAAAAACACGTGGGATCAGTTAACCCCTTCTTGTATGCCAGGTCTGACAATGAATTTAAGTTTATTTCAAATTTAGAATATAGTGTCTTTGGCCGATGATAGTATAAGTATATTTTTCAGTTCACTTTTAAGGCCAAGTTTTTTGTTGTAAAATTTGTTGCTATTTCATTTTTTAAATTTTATATATTTGATGTAAAAAATATTGAAAAAAAAAAGGATAAAAGCCATAATTCTCGGTTTCTTTTTTTCCTTACTCGTGGCTGGGTGAGGAAAATAAGAAAACAATGACACATTCTAAATAAGACGGTGTGATTAAATTATATCATTTTTACGGGTGTTCGTACGGGTATGATAGCCTCTCACCGTCGACCATCATGGCTTAGCACAATCAACCACCTCACCATCACCCAGCAATAGTGAGTCCCTCACTCAATTACTCAACTATGCATATTTGAAGAAGAGTTCTATTTTAGAATGTGTTGATCGAGGCTTGAGATGAGTTGAACAGTGGTTAAGTAGTTATTATATAATTTGGAGGTTAGAGGTTCGAGCTATGAAAACAACATCTTATAAAAATACAGGATAAATATGCGTATTTCTGGCCCAAAGTGGGCAATATCTGTTGGACCTTGCGATTGTGATACCTACGTTCACATCAATCACATGGTTTGCCCTTTTGTGGCTTCAAATTGGTCGTGTTCTACCCTTCTAACCATGGAACCTAGATGATTGTGGATGAATCTCCTAAGATGGTTATATTCCTCTCTATGCCTTCACATAAGACTATTTTCAGTTATTATTGATGAGGCAACTCACTAATCAATAGTAGTTTGTCTTTGAGGTGGATCTTACTTTTTATTATAACAACTAACTTAAAAATTCTATAATTCTACTTTTAAATCTATATTTTTGTTTATCGTGAGGCTTAACCCTCAATCTAATAAGAAGATACATTTTTTCAACACTTTACTACCCTTGTGCCGGAGAAGAAAGACAATTTAGTCCTTATTCAGTTATTCGTGCACCTTTAAAAATAACTTGGAATATGATTTTGTTGGATTCGTATATTAATTTTTGGATCTTGAGAGTTGTGAATTGCTTTTAGATTAAAACAATTTGATAGTTAATCTAAATTTCTCAGTTGAATAAAACTCAAAAAATGAAGAACAAGTATGATCTTTGTGATGATTTTCGTGAATCATATGAATGACTAAAGTGGTTTTCGTCTTCAAAGATCAGGGCCAGAAACTACTGTCATGCTGTTATATTTAAAAAATTAAATTAACATAAATATAGCCAAAATTTAAATCCAAAGTTCACGTATGTATCTCCTTAAAAATAAAGCTCGAACCGAGGTAGGGGCTCTACCCCATTGACCCTACCAGTAGAAGCTGTCGTTTGGATCACACTCCCCAAACGCATTGCTGCCCCTTAGACCGCACTTCCCTCGGACCTGTAACAACCTCAAAATTTTTTTTTAGATATATGATTATTATTAATCATAAAAATGTTATGTGTATATATATTTTCATATGCATGCTTACATGCATGTATAGTATTAAGACAAATTTACTTAAATATATGTATATTTGCATGAGATGTACGTATGCATGTGCATATATGTGTATGTTTTACGTATGCATGTTACATGCATGTATGTATATTGATAATTTAAGTATATACGAAGGTTTATGTGCCGGAAATTTATAACATATGTGCATATATACAAATTTTTACGTATATATAATTGTATATAATCTAATATATGAACTAAACTTATATGTATATTTAATATACATATGATTATATGATATAGGTTATAAAAGACCATCTAAGTGACTATTTTCATATACATAACTTAAACCCGTATATGTATACATACATAACTTACGGGCATATAGATATATATATATACATAGATACATACTTATGAGCACATGTATATATATGTATACTTACGGGCATATATATATATA
>BJCO01820430.1:0-18164 GCA_018326465.1 Flaveria floridana | reverse complement strand
TGCACCGAGTAGTGAACAACAACGGGTGGTCGGCGTGGGTAACCGCCTGTGACCAGGTAGAGATCTCACTGCCTTGATAGGAGCCCCTCCCTGCAAAGATGCAAATGACACAAGACCACATATAAGGCATGGGTTAATGGCGTTGGTGCAACACGTGGTTGTACACTACGCAAGGCAACCAGTAAATTACTATTCATTCACATTGCTTTATAAACATTATATTATATAATAAGTGTGATGATTATATGAACGTTTCTTGTTATTTTAACGTTTCTTGTTATTACCTTTTAAAATTTTTATGTTACTTTTAAACTACATCATAACTAAACTACACACCATACTAAACTACTCCCGTCAGGTTAAAACTTGAGTTTACTCAAAAAGATCCTCGTCTTTTCTTTAATTAACATAAAAGATGATTTCTTATTATATAAAGAATTTTGATTAGTAACATTGGGCATAATTTAACTATTTATATTGTAACATGTTTGATCTTTTTTTAAATCGTAAAGAGTTGTACCAAGTTTTAAATATGTTGACGTGTTGTGATAAACTAGCTAAAAATATTATCTTAATTTAATTTAAAATTAACGGGTTAAAATTTATCCAATCACTTTATATACTCTTGTGATTTTGTTGGTGTTGTTGAAGTTGAGTACCTTGGTGAGCACATACCTAGACACGATCAACACAGACTATCGGCACGGAGCCAATTTCGCCACAGGAGGATCGACGATTCGCAGGCAGAACGAAACCATATTCCAGGGTGGCATTAGCCCGTTCTCTCTCGATATCCAAACCGTTCAGTTCACTCTGTTCAAAGACCGTATCGTTGATCTATGGAGCTCGAATCATCCAGCTGCTGATAAAAGGCAACTCCAAAGGCCAGATGACTTCTCAAAGGCCTTGTTTACAATGGATATAGGCCAAAATGACCTTTCTGTCGGGTTTCGAACGCTTAGCAAACAACAGTTATGTGCAGCAATACCTGATATTATCAACGAATTCACTGTTTCCATTCGGGTAAATGTTCATGATCATACATTTATCATAGCTAACAAGTAGATGTGGCAAATATATAACTCATGTTATATAAGGTGTTTATTATGAAGTTTATGAGATTTTAATTATGTATAATAAAAAACAATTTATGTCAACTTTAGCTCGTGTCTTCAGGATTTTTTTTCAACAATAGCCCTAGTTTTTATAAATTGTTAATTAACATGTCAAACATGATTACTAAAATTATATATATTTTAATTATATCATGATGTTTTGAATAAAATGATTTACAAGGTTTCATGTATTAGGAATCCCTTTTGGATGTTTGATGCATTTGACATGTTCCCTTTTAAATTGATTTTTTTTCGCTTTATACATTTAAGTTGTTAAAACTTAAAAGCATACATAATCCAAATCCACATATTAATAAATAAATTAGTTGAAGGTGTACGTAGCATGCACTACAGGTACTTAAAGTTAACTGATGTAATGTTGTTTGCAGCAATTGTATGAACAAGGGGCAAGGTCATTTTGGATTCATAACACAGGACAAGTCGGTTGCTTACCAGCGAGTACGTTTAATGTAAAGAACCCGAAACCTCGTTATCTTGATGAATACGGGTCCATAATGTACCAGAATAACATAGCCATGGAGTTCAACAAGCAGCTCAAGGCTCGAGTTCTCGAGCTCCGTTCAAATCTAACTAATGCCGCCATAACATATGTTGTTATCTACAGTGCCAAGTATAAACCTATCAACAACGCGAAAAAATATGGTAATATACTAGTAATTTTGACAAATTATGAAAGTACAATATATGTTTTCATAAAAGTCATTCTTTTAGAAAGAAAACTAAGACAACTTTTAGAAGGTAGGTTTAACTTCTAAGTCCTAACTCTGAAGAGTTAAGTCATTGATCAAACAACTAGTGACGAAACTATAAATATAATTCTTTTAACATAGAGTCGTGACAATATTCCATCGCATAACTCTTTTTTTAAGCTAAATTAATAGATAAATATGAATGTCTCGTTTATTTTATGTCTCATTCGCATGAGTAAACAAATTTCACACTATAGAAGTTGTCGTTGGAAAGAAAACTTTCTATAAAGGTGTTAGAAAATTATTACATTGTTGGTCATACTTACTAAACCATTACATCTTATATAAAATGTAAGTTTGAACGCATGTCATGTCAATCTGATACCTGTATGACAATACTTTTTGCTTATACTCATTTGACAATTCACATCGTTTCGTTTACTCATCATTGAATTTTGACAGACTTCACTTTTGAACAATGATAATTTTTTCAACAACAATATTTCTTAACTCATACATACAACCTAAGTATTATACAAACATCAATGCACTGTTTTCAACCATTTAATTATGGTAATTTCTACCCATTAATATTTTGATGGTTGTAAAAATCAGAAAAAGATTATGCCAATTAAAATCCAACGAGCCACGGATCGATTAGCTTGGAGAAGACAATCTATGATTTCCTAAAGTGGAACTTCGGAGTTCGAGTTTTACTGGTTATAATATGCTTGAGTTGGTCATGGGTATTATCACAATAAACCTTTCGGTGGTGGATTTTCCCTTAAATAATAAGCGGAACGGGTCATCACCGCTGTCTATATTCGCGAACATGGATGGTATTTCACCATTAGGTTAACCGAATTACTAGACTTATAGTATTATAAAAAAAAGAGAGAAAAGGAAATAATCGAAAACCCAAAAGGTATAATAATTTCCCAAATTAAAACCAATTTTCTTCCAAATATAAACAAGGATCCGCCAAATTATGTATCCCCCTTCTCCATGATTTCACATTTCAAAGGTTCTCTCGGTATTAATTCCGACGAAGTTTGTGTTCATCAATTCCGATCATGTATTCATCAAATGGTGATTAAATCGTTTAGTAACATGCGGATATTAGTCTCATTTCATGCAATTTAGACGTAACATCACACGATTTTTCCGATTTGAGGTTGAATTCCAGGGGTTTCCGGCTTTAGGTCAGTTGAACTTACCGGCGTTTATGAATTATAACGATTAATGATATTACTGTTTGATTTTTCTTCATTTAAATCGCTGAATATTTTCATGAATTAAGATCGTAATTACATTTCAAGTATAACATATGTGATAGCTTGATACGTTGACCGAATGCAGCAATAGATGTTAGTAATTGAAATAGAAGTGCTTATAGTTCTACTGTTGTATGCATTGTTATGGTAAGTAAGTGATATGTTGAATGTTTTATTGTAGTATTGTACTTCTGTTATTCACAATTTCTGACTTCAGGGTTGGACTGACAAGATGAGAATGCAGAATGAGAACTCAAGGTTAATTTTAACAAGTTTTACTGGTGTTGTCCTTGGTTTCTTTTTAGGAGCATCATTCCCAACAGTTTTAATCAACAAGGCATGATCTATGTTTTACTTTATTCTATGATTCATTCAATCAGATTATGATATAAGCCTATAACCAATTACATTCGATTCAAACGGAAAATTACAGGAAATTAGTAAGTTTCTGTGTATCAACTATGCAGAAAACAAACCTATACTCTACCCTGCCGCCATCCAATTATCTTGAACACCTTAAGGAGATGTACCCGGGCCTCTCAACCCAAAGGCTCTTAAATGTCTGGTCTTTTCTTCAGCACAATAACGCCATGACATCACCTAATGATACAAAGGTGAAAGTTTTGTTCCATGTTGTCTAATAAATTCAATATCTGCATGTGGAAGACATTAACAGATGTAATGTATTTTTTTTAAATACTTGCAATGCAGATTTGGGCTGCAAAAAACCCTAGAGGTGCGGAAAGGCTACCCCCTGGTGTAGTTGAACCCGAGTCTGATCTCTATCTCCGCAGGTTGTGGGGTAACCCTAGTGAGGTATATTTCTACCATATCTATATTATGCTGCTACATTAATTATATAGATAATGAATTTACAAGTATACGTATTTATTGTTTTTTGGTCCCGAATTTTGAGCTCGATAATGGTCAAAAGACATGACACACAATCACTAGATTCATTTAAAAAAGAGAATTAAAAGTTATTCTAATATGATGTGGTCGAATAAGTAGATTGGTTTTCCTTGCACTGATTCACTTGATTAGTTATATGTTCTTGTTATTTTCTTTATCAACCATTTACCACATTACCTTTATATTATATTTTAAAATTCCACTATTTGTTAACCTAACTGATTAGGTCTAAATGCTGTTGATTGAATTTGTTATAAATATTAATCTGGTAGTGTGAAACTTGCAGGACTTGATTACTAAACCGAAGTACCTTGTAACATTTACTGTGGGTTATGAGCAGAAGGAAATAATTAATAAAGCAGTGAAGAAGGTTCGGTACTTGTCCTCTTTCCTTCTTACATGCGTCAATTCAACTCATTTACTTATGATTGGGTCGAACTGGGTTGTGTTTTATGTTGAAAAGGTCAAACATTAAAATTCAGCTTAAAGGGGAATGGACCAAGCTAGTTGAAAGTCACCCTACGTCTATTTTTTTATAATGCTTTTGTGACCATAATGGAATTGTTAACTATTTATAATAAATGGAGAAAAAGTGCTTTCTGTCTCACCCAAACGATACCAAAGAACTACCCGTGTAAACCTGCGTTTTTCTAAACCCAATAACTACCCGTCTGGCCAGCCCATCTTGCCACTGTTTGTCCATATGTGAATATATCTAATTCCAGTGATTTTAGTTCTCAGAAAACTTCTCTATTTTGCTCTTTCATTATGATGGTCGAATAAGTGAATGGAGTGAATTTGAGTGGTCAAAGAGGGCTATACATGTCAGTGCTCACAAACAAAGTAAATGGTAACTTTTACATAGTTATGTTGAAATCGTAAAGCTCAAATGTTAGATTAATGAGTTATGTGTTTAATAAAAACCCCATGAAATTGGTTGTAGGTGGTATGCTAAACGTTTTCTACATCCGGACATTGTGACACCCTATGATTACATATTCATTTGGGACGAGGATCTTGGATTAGATGACTTTGATGCTGAAAAGTAAGTAAATATCTCTAATATCTTCTTTTGGGAAGTGGCAATTTTGAGTGTTTATTTATAATGAGTTGATTTGGGCTACGCTTTATGTATAAAGGGTCAAACAGTTAAAATAAAGATGAATTAGCCAAAAGGGAAACATGATGAAAGTTGGTCAAATCGTATTTCAAATTTATAAAGCCTTCTAACTCAATTTAATTAATATGATATTGAAATTGAATAATCTTTGTTATCAGTTTTGACATGCTAATTATCTTTTAAAGATTGGACAGAAAGTGGTCCAGGTCAGCCTGACCTGATCCATTTTAGTCCAGCATAAAATTACCATTTTGAACTGTTACCAAACCCAACCGACTTGTTACTCTCCCTATGGTATTTAGGTACGTAGAACTGATTAAGAAGCATGGTTTAGAAATTTCTCAGCCAGGCTTATCAGAAAATAGTGGTCACCTATCATGGCAAATGACCAGGAAACGGAATGATACGGAAGTGCACAAGTAAAGCATTCATTTTTATTAATTAACCATATATGCCTTTATTTTGGCTCGAATATTGTTTCCCTTATTCACCTCACAGGTTAGCAAAGGAAAGAGACAGTTGGTGTTTGCACCCACATTTACCACCATGTGCAGCGTATGTTTGCTATCATGTAATTTGAAGAATAGCATGTTATTCTTTTTTTGGCTGCTAATAAACTGAATAATTCTCTTAAAGACTTTATAATACACAGATTTGTTGAGATAATGGCCCCTGTGTTCTCACGGAATGCATGGCGTTGTGTCTGGAATATGATCCAGGTTTTTATGCCTGTTATGATTGTAATTCATTTTGTTAGGTGACAGTTAATTTGATAATCACAAAAAACTTGAGAAAAAGAAACACTTTGGGCCCTTAGGTAAAAAGTTAATCAAAGGCTGAGATTATGTTTCTTCACATGTGAAGAAAAGTTCTTTAATCCAAGGGCCAGGACTGGTTCTTTTCTCCTGGTGTTGTTTAGGGTCCTTCGACAAATCTGCCCCTAGGTTATCATTATAATGAATCATTTTTTAACCATAATAAATGCATTAGTTATTGATAAAAATCGTTTTATTTGTAAAAAAAGTATTTGCAGGTCAAACCAACTTGCCCCAGCCCGTAATATCATTTTGCCACAATGCCATCACTGCAAACACTAGTATTTTTCTTACTTTAAGCATGAATATCATTTTTATATCTGCAGAATGATTTGGTTCATGGATGGGGTCTTGATTTTGCCCTTAGGAGATGTGTAGAGGTGAGTGTTTGCATTCAAAGTACTCTTTTAAGTATAGAGATTTGCACTTTCAGATTGATGTCACACTTGTTTTTAATAAAATTAATATACATGTCTAATTATGTTGATGTCTTGAATCTTGATACAGCCTGCTCATGAGAAAATTGGAGTTGTAGATGCTCAACCAATAGTTCATCAAACACTTCCCTCACTTGGGAACCATGTGTGTCTTTTTCTAGATTTGAGTTGGTTGAGTCAAATGGTCAAAAACAGGTGGTTCTTTGTAATGAACTAATGATCGACCCAAAACATCTTCGGTTAAACTTGAACTTTTTTTACAAACAAATAGTGTGTCAGATATGATTACAAAAATTATTTGTTTCAATGATTTTTGTTTTATGAATAAAAACAATTAAGGAGGTTTATGCATCAGTATGGGTCACTTTGAAGTCATTTAACCTGTTTTATTTATAGCTAAATTTTCTTTATTTTACCAATTGGATCCATTTTATTTATATTTGATTTTGGTTATTTTTTCAGGGCATAACAGACAAAGGAAAGACACCACGAGAAGCGGTAAAATGTAGAAATATTATTTATCATACATTTGCATTTGCATTTGCATTTGCATTTGCATATGGAGTTCTCATGAACTGTAGTAATGCTCTTAATTAATATAAAGAACATGTAATCTTGCTAAAGATTTCTGCCTTTTTGGTATTAGGTGCGACAACGGTGTAAAAGAGAATGGATAACATTTCATGTAAGGATGCGATTAGCAGAAAGAGCATATTTTAACCTCACGGAAAGGGCAACAAATCAAACCAATACTACACACCATTACATATAAAGCACATTCAGAATAGCCTAAAACGTCAAAGAAGACATTCAACAACCGTCTTATGATTTTTTTTTCTTATTCAGTTTTTACACAAAGTGAAATTCTATTGATGATGCAAAACAAATGAGTGAATGACATAAACATCTCATTAAATTAGTCTACCGGACATCCAAACCCACATCTGTGTGTTCTAATAAATAGTATCTATCGTTCATGTTGTGACCATGCCCTTGTGCTAGGGTACCATGCCGTACCTACCACTAGCTCATCCCATGCTCATTCTACAGCTCCCACACATGATAGTTTTCGTAAAATCAAACGTAAGTACATTATATTTACACGAATAAAATTGCCTTAACTATATAATTAAAAATTATGAACCGCTAGGTCATAGATTAGGTATCTACTTTGTTCTAATATGAAATTATTACGAACACAATTGGTAATCAAGAACAATCAAAAGCTAAAGATAGAAGAGAAGAAGAAAACATAGAGAAGAATGAGATTTCTCAAAATCAATAGCTGCCTCCTTCCATTAACTTGTTCGTTTAAGTAAACGAACTAATTGATACAAACCGACACTAACACCCCAAATAAAACCCTATACTATTGATATCGTAACAATACTCCCACCATAAAGAGTTCTTGTCCACAAGAACTGCCAAAAAGAATAATTGCCACAACAACTACAAACTAATGAACTAAACAAAATCAAACATAGTGGTAGCATCGAAGTGTAACTTTTTTTTTTCAACAGTGAAGTATTCTTTAGCGGATTATTGAACCAAAGACAGTATGGACTTTAGCACCACCCAATTAAGGACTAAGATCAACATAAACTACTCCCATCTGTAGAAATAATTGGATTGAATTAGACTACAGCCTTGTTAGCTCTTTGTAACTACAAACCCACTATATCCCAATAGCTTCATTGAGTGATCTTGCCTTTGAAGTCACCTTGCAGCCTTCAAGACATCTACATAACACTCAAATTTCTCAATTTTATTCAAGTAACTGAAAGTGTAAGTAACCTCTAGATCATTTGTGAGTACTTTTATAAAAAAATTTACACTATCCAAATTAGCAACCACGTAACACCATCTTTTATTGCACAACAGCAGTCAGAAGCTTACCCAATACAACTCATAACTATGAGCATAATTCTGATGTGGTCCTAGTTATCTCTAAATGTTTTCTTCGGTATGATATCAAGTAAATGGTAAAAACTGCTGGTCAAGTTGACATTAAAAACTCTTTTACTTTGCTAATAATATTTGCTACTCAACACTAACATTATATCTCCCAAGTTGACATTGGAGAAAACTGCAATTACAACGAATGATGTTGTCAACTCGGTTTCCATTCGAAAGTTTCAACCCTTATCAACTCAAACTTACAATGTGACCAATCCATCAACAGCCATGAAAATACTACTTCTATAATCACTTTTGACACTATTTTTTAGCCACAACCGTTTGGATCTCCATTTGTGCCATAGGTGCCCCATTGTCTTTTGAATGCTAATTTCATAACCATCCCAAATCATAGTGGAAATTAATTGTTTATATTTCCACTTGATTAACCATCTTTTTGCAAATTCTCTAATGTACTTACACATCAATTTGTTAAGTTCTCTGCTCTCATGAGCTCCATGAGAACTAAAGTATCTCCCACATGTAACCATCCAATTTAATTGTTTATTCTTTATTGAACTAAATTCCTTGAATTCATTTCTTTCTTTTCTTGATCCATGTACAACATAAGCAAAAGTACAGGCATAGATTCCTTCTTCCTTGTTGCTTGATTAACCCTTTCTAATTTATTTTCCATGTCTTGATTTAAGGGACCAGATTCCTTTTTACACATGTTGTTTTGAGTTACCTGAACCAATTCATTCTCAAATGTGACATCTTGACTTAACGAACCCATTTCATGATGGTCATTTCCCTTTAAGTTTTTCCCTAAATCATCACTCATATCTTCACTCATGATGGTCATTTCCCTTTAAGTTTTTCCCTAAATCATCACTCATATCTTCACTTGTTTCACCATTATCATTCTCAGACATTACATCAAACACCTTGTGGGACTCATATAGGGAAGAATTTGGATCATAAGGAGAAAACGTATCATTTAACTTATTTGCATCCAATTTTAAGGCTAAAGAAATGGCATCTTTCAAGTTGTGAAGACTATATTGATGCCGCTTTATAAAAACATCCCTGATTTCTAGTTCAAGATCATCCATAAAGAATATCCCATAATATTCATCAATTTTGCCTTGATGAAACAAATTCTCAAATTCAGAGCAATAGTCATCGACATCATCTTCTTCATGGTAGTTTCTTGATTGGTTGTTACTTTTGTGAATCGATTCTAAACCTTTATTGTTGTTGTAGATTTTGTGTAGAATCTGAATTGAACCGTTGACTTCTTGATTGTTTCCCTCAATCGATTGATTGAACACAATTACTGTCACCGTTCTTGATCTTTCTAGTGAATGGACCGTTGTTGCCCTAATTCTTGAATCGTTGATGCTATTGCCGTCCTCACCCACAGTCAAAGTCAAAGGAAAGAATGCTCTGATACCATTGTTACGAACACAATTGGTAATAAAAAACAATCAAGAGCTAAAGATAGAAGAGAATAAGAAAACACAGAGAAGAAGGAGATTTCTCAAAATTAATAGGTGCTTAAGTAAACGTTTAGATGTTTAGAAAAACCCTAACTTTGTATTTGAAATGGCTTAATAGTTAGGGTGTGTTTGGCTTTACTTTTTAAAAGTATTTATTGATTGAGAAACTTTTTTAATAAGTTAATAAGTTTGTATGAAATAACTTATTAACTTTTTAAGACTTAAAAAGTTAAAAGTTAAAAATTTATAGAAAAAAAAAACTGCCAATCACCAGCTTAATACCACTTTCATTGTACAATAGTATGACTCTAACACCATCCACGTTTTGATTCGTTTTCTTTGATCAATCGCTCTGTATTTTAAGAACAAATATTATCAACAACACACCACAATCATAAACATCAAACTCTTTGAATTTCTGAAATGGAAATCAACGAAGAAGATTGGGAGCTAATCAACGACGATGGTTTCATCTACTGGCGTCCGAAACGACAACGTCTTGATTCCACCGCCACCGCCACCGCCACCACCGCCGTCAAACCGCCGGATCCTGCAGCCGAAGCGAAAGCCCTAAGAGAAAGAAAGAAGAAGACGCTGTTGAAGCTCAAAACAAAGTATCAGCAAGAGATCCACCATTGGGAACTTTTGTCGAACACTTTGAAGGCATTGCAAGACCGTACGCAAAATCAACCTCCGCCGGCGGCATTGCCGGTGTCAGATCAGACGGTGGTCGCCGGTGTGCCGGAGAATCCGTCGGATTTTTCTCACCGGGAACTCACCGATACCCTCCTCGCTCAGGTATGTGCATCGTTAACTCTGAGAATTTGGCATCGGTAAATGTCGAAATTAGAAGTATTAGGGATTTTGTTGCGAAATGTGCATCAATAATCTTCTATTGTTTAGCGCTCGTTGTCAATTTTTGTTTATAATTCAGTAGTTCAATCCAATTTGATGTTTAGAAGTACCCACTGCAAAGCCCCAATTCGTCGTCTTTTGTAGGGCTTTGGTTGTAATTTGGGGGAATATGATTATTTTTGCAGGTTGAAGCTCAGGAGGCCACCATTAGTGAGATTTCAAGATTATGTGATGTTGCAGAAGCTCTATGCGAAGCTGAAGAACAACGATTAAGACAACCCTTTATCGATCTACCGATTTGGGAACCATCCCCAAAAGAGCTAATTACATCACTATTAGAAGAGTGAGGTTTCAACTTTCAACTATGGCTGTAGTATAACTTTGAGCTAGAAGAAAGGTTTCAGATTCATTTTCTATTGAAGAAGCCTTGATCAGTGGGTAAGTATCTCTTAACCAAGAATCTGTTGTGTGATATATTTTTTCTTTTAGATAGGTTGATTCATCGAATGTCGAAGCTGTGAACCATGATTGACACTATATATTGGCTTAGACAACCAGCACATTGCTAGATGTAAGGAGCTAGGGTGGAACAACTTTGTTGATTTTGTACAAGGGTTTGAATGTAATTTGAGATACTGTAAAAAGATTGTTGATTTAGAGATTCTTGTTCATGGGTTGAGTTCAGAGTCTGTGAAGATACAAGAGCAGGTAGCAATTGATTTTTAGCAACTTGTTTTTTTTATACCGTGTGTTTTTTTCATATAAAAAATGGAGTATCTTTCTTTTGAAATGGTGTGTTTTTGTTGTTTTCATCACAAAATGATTCATTTTGGTCCGAGGATGTTATCATATGATCTGAACCTGATTGTTCAAAACAATACCGAACCTGTTTACAAGAAAACAGATATATCAATATGCATATATCATATAATTTTTAAAAATTTAATACATCCTTTTTATAAAATAATATGTTTTTATAGTTCCCTTTGAGGCTATCTAATTATTTTCACACTTTTATGATAGAGTTTGAGATCGAGTTTCAGGTGATGGGAATATAAAGTATAACTTTTAACTGTCTCAAATCATAATTGAGGCTTCCTGATCTCCATGGAGAAAACTGAGACTCTTATAGTTAATAAGTGATTGTGTATCTAACAAGGAAGGAAGCGGGTTTGGGATACAAGTGTACAATTAGCGACGTAGGATACTTCAAACAATTGTTATCCCTAATTAGATATTTCAGTTGCATTAAAATTTTATTTTCAAGTTGAGTCCTTACAACTTACGAATTTTTATTTCACAAGAACACATTCAATTTTGTTCATCATAATCATGATGTACATCAATTTTTTTAATTGTCAGCAGAGTGATTATTTGTTAGCCTATTCATGTTGGCAATGTGGTTTTAGTTTTAGAAAGACTAGTGTTTTTGGTTTAAGATGAAAGCTTGCAGTAATACAGATCTTGTGTGACTTTCTCATTATCTTGACCCGAAAAGGATCCAGCAAAGTGGTTTGCAATGTGACGACTTGTACAAAATGCTTCATGAGGAGTACAGTTGTACCATATGCTTCCTCATTCATATTCGACGGTTCATCACCTTGCGTATTTGTTGGAAAATGCTGAGAAGTGTTCTGGTGTGTTGGGCATGCTTTGTTTGTTTGTTCTTGTCTGTTTATGTGGCGGGTATTTTAGCTGGATTAAGGGGTAATTCCCTTGTATTAGTCTCGCTCCACCAGATCCTATTGTTACTGCCATTTTCTTGATCTTTGTTTAGGGGTGACTTCATCATTTTAAGTGCTTAAAGCATATGCAAGTTTACTGCTTTGTGGGCTCTTTTTGAATGAAAACGTGATTGACGGTTTCAAGAATTTTCAAAACAAACTCGTCAACGCTAGTTAATCAACCAAACAAGGTTAACTGCTCTTATATAGAAGGTGAGTCCTATAGAGTTTTGTGTTGAATGACCAAGAAAGAAGGGTACACTACACCTTTCATAAAAAAAAAATATCTATGTTCGCTCCTTCAAGTTATTTGAGATGAAATCGAATGGTTCAACTGTTTAAAGATATGCATTATATCAGCATCATCATTTAAATTTACGTGCGTCGAGCCAATTGAGGTCTAAATGATTAAGCAACTTGCAAACTTGGTGCTTCATTACGGGTGAGGTAGGTACTTGTATAATCTAATAAAGTTTATTCTTAATATCAAACATCAATCACTTATTATATATTATTATTAAAATACTAATTATTAATTTCAATATGCATTAAAGTTTGTACTATCTGTTTTATTTGTTGTATTCACTTTTTGAATTTTTATTTTTTAATCTTTACATTTTTACTTTTACCCAATACTTTACATTTTTTACAATTTAACCTTAATATTTTTTTATTTTCAACTTTAGTTGTCAATACTTTTCATATTTTATAAAATTTTCGTTTTATTTTTCGATCTAAATTGCAAGTTAACATGCCACAACATGCGTGTGTGGCTTAACGTTTTTTCGTTTATTTTATATTGTTTAACGGCTTTGTCGCAACGCACTGGTTCTAGATCGACTTGCTTGTTGTTTTATATGTTTTACATTTTGCCCGTGTGATTTAACATTTTTACGTCTATTTTTTATTCGGTTTTATATATTTTTTTATTTTTTTCAATGCCGGTGTTCACTGGTGGTAGTGTGCCAATAGTGCTACTTGATATAGTTTTACGCATCACGCTACAACGTCTGGGCTTTATTATTAGTTTAATACTAAAAAAGACAATTGTCCTCAACATGTTTTCATAGTATGAAAAATACTACTATATATGTGTAATCGAGTATTGTTAAATTGTATCATCTAATACACATTTTCTTAACAAGTTAAAAATAAAACCTTTAAACAGGTTGGGTTGTTATGTAATTAAAATTGAGTGTGCTCAATTCAATTGACACAATAATGAACTTAGCTTGAGCTTTGACTATAAAGTTTAGAACAAACGCTTGTTTAAAGCCTAGGTTTATTTAAAGGTTAAGAGACAAAATCCACTTTGTTAATTCCAGTGGCGGAGCTTGAGCGAAAGCTTAGAGTAGGCAGGAGCGAAAGTAAACTATTTTAAGGGAGACGGGCTCTATATTTTTTAAAAAATTTCCACTACTGGATCAAAAATTTATACTATCAAGCTGAAAATTTACAATACTGACAAAAAAGAGCCCCCTTGCCCCCTATGAAGCTTCGCCCCTGGTTAATTCAACAACTTTTAGGATCTATTCTTCGGTTACCAGTATTAAAATACTAAATTAAGTAAAAAAATTGGCGCGATATTTCAAGCTAGGCTTACCACCATTAATTATGTTAACAAATATATCACTATTCACTAAGGTAAAAATATATATTAACACAGAGACGCTCACAAGTAGTGTATTTCAACCTATATGACATGTCATTAACCTGTTCAATATAAAACATAATTGATATAAACTAATTAATAAGTAAAGGGGTAGAAATTACAGCTAGCAATTCTCACATCAAGATACATAGCCATAATTATAAACTGTAGACGGCCAAAACAAAGTGTATAAACACCATCAAACCATAAGAGTAAGTGTTCAAGTTACCATTACATGTCTGCACTACAATACATATAGTGATTTAGAGGCCACAGGCATCAAACAACAAAATCGGACTCTCGTAACACTTAACCATCACGCTTAGTTTACTAGCATCAAACTTTAAACAAAGCTGTTTCAAAAAGAGAAATCCATAGGGTCATATCATACCTTCAGTTTCTTTTCAGGTTTGAAAATAAGTAACCAAAAAGGAGACATAAATGTCTGTCAATAGCCCAAATCACTTTCATATTTTACAAGTTACAACCGGTCTAACCAGCCAAAAATGCTGTCTTGTGAAGAAAACTGCAAGTCCTGCATGTATGTTAAAAACACAAAATCAATTAACTCGGGCTCGTTCACAAAAGTTACAAAGTGGTGTTTATGAGTTTTACAGGTGAAAATCAATTTTAACAAACAAACCACACGTTATCTAGTGTTTGGATTTGCTTTTGCTGTTGAACTTTATAACAAGTGCTTTGAGTGTTTAACAAATTGTGATCATAAAGAAAACGATATGTAAAAGGAACAAAAAAAGGCATACTTGTGGAAAAAAGGAGAAATGTCTTTGAGATGGGAATAAAAGTCTCAAATTTGATTGAGATAAGGGTAATATAATTTCAAATAATCAGTTGACTTGTGTGGCAGCTAGTACAAAACTAGTTATTATCCTAAATGACTATTTGACCCCTATATAACAAGATAATGAGAAACAAAATATGTTTATACAAACATTAAACAACATTAATATGACATGTTGCCAAATTATTGCATAGAAAGGATAGTAGGCTTACAGCAAGGTTGAAATCAGGTGGAGTATCCAAGTCCAGATTCTCAAGATCATCAACTCCAAAATTTGCACCCCTACTGGTTCCCGCTGCACAGTCACCATTGACATTAGAGCCAGATTGATGTGCACTATTTAGCCTTGAGTCAGCAACTGGGTCATAAGTATCAAGATTCTCATTGCAGAACAATGAGTCATCAAATGCATCTAAATCAATCGCTTGCGAATCATCTTCCCAAATGGGTATTTCCATATTCTCCTTAATTTCAACATTAGAAGAAGGAAGGTATTTCTGCTCAACACACCACCCAGATTCCTAATCCAACATCAAATTAAAAGATCAGTCAACATTGGCCCATTTTGACAATGTGGAGTGCAAGAAATTGTCTCTTATCAACAAGAGTGAAAGTTCATCGTTTAACTAATTTAGACAGTTCTTAAAAAAACTAATTTAGAAGCGAGAATTAAATTTCTAACAGATTTAAGAGCACGAAGGTTCAGTTTTGACAATTATAGGTAAGCCAAA
Source organism: Flaveria floridana (assembly GCA_018326465.1). Lineage (NCBI taxonomy): Eukaryota > Viridiplantae > Streptophyta > Magnoliopsida > Asterales > Asteraceae > Flaveria > Flaveria floridana. The sequence goes on along the minus strand of BJCO01820430.1, from coordinate 2,620 downwards.
CTGGTTAACTTCACAATTATCACCCGTAAAAGTTGTCCAAAAATGAACTTCCATTTCTCTTGAATAAAAGGGTTTAGAAGATTGTATGCATTATAGTTAGACTTTTGGTGACTTTCAACCTCTTTGTTCGGTTTCATCTTTGACAATATCTTTTAATATGACTCATTTAAGATACAACACAACTGAAAACAAAGTATCACAAGTATATGGATCGAAATTGCCACTTGTAACAAGAGTATACCAACCTGTGCTTGTGATTGTATAACATGAATAGTGGTGACATCATCACAGGAAACAGGTTTCCCAGGTCTAGGAGGATCAGGGGCATCAGTTTTTGGAGTTCTTGGACTAGTCAAATTCATCCATGCATCTAAATCTTCAATTACAGCATTATCCAATTTTTCAGTATCTTTCTGTGGCTGATAGAAGATCTTTGCAACTACATATTCACCCTCCTTTTCATCTTCAACGGTTCCTAAATGATATTGATGCATAACCCAGTTCAATTTATATGGTTTTAAACCCCCACCAGCAGCTCCATAAAGAACCATTATCTTCTTGCACCCAATCTGGACTCCATTCTGCATGATGGCTTTTGTCTTGCCCGTCTTATGCCAACGAAGATCCTTGGCCAAACTAGATTCTTTGGTCAAACCAGATTCTTTGCAGATCCTGCGACGTTTTCTTTGGCCAGTAGTGTACGCGTTTGTGGTCCTATAAAAGAAATGGACAGTGTTTCCATCTTTTGTAGCACCTATAATACAAGTCAAATGAGTTAAAAGTTGAAATATAGGTTTGTTAACTCAAAAGTCAATAATAAAGTTGACATTTGTAAACCATTTGATCTATACAGGATGGTCCCATGGATTTCGGTTGCCCTGTGCTATACAAGCTATTGAACACGGAAAAGTTAACTCTGCGTAAAAAAACTAACCTTTGACTTGAACTTGTCATTAGATTTCAGATATGAATTCAATAAGACAATAAACTTTAAATATATATTTTCTACTTTTTCTAAAATAAGGCCATGAATTTTCAGTTTTTAGAAGACAAAAATACTCTAATAAAGTCAAGGACCATGCAATATTTTCTTGAAAGATGGATATAGGTTTGAGGAACTGAAGTGAAAAGGCAATAAAAAATTAGAACATATAGGTTTTTAAGTCATCTTCCACACCAAGACCTAACTGCAAGTTGCCGTCATTAAAGCTCAGTTCTAAGCTGTGTTTTCTATTGTTGCTTCATTAACTAGTTTCTAAATCTATAGAACCACATTTCTACTTTACAAAGCATCATCTAAGGGTGTCAAATCATTCGAAAGTCATTTTATTCTTAATTGTTAAAATTTGAATTTGGAGGCCCTGGAGGCGCCCTGTGTGGTTGAGCACCCTGCAGTCTGCACACGCCCAGGGCTGTCCCTAGATCCACAAATGTTTTTAATAGGTTGTGTGTGATCTCTAAAGGCCCAAAGGCTAAAAGAAAATATATGAGCTTTTTAATAATCGGGTCAAATACATAAAATGAGCAACACCGTTGAACCTAGGCAAATGGATAGGAAAAACATAGATCAGCTCAAAAGGAAACAGGTAAATGGGTCACACAGGTCAACCAAACATGACCTGCAGCAAAAATATACCCATTTCAACCCGTCATCCAACCCGCCCAGTATTCCACCTCTGCTAACTGCTGAAAACATTAAAGCATAAGTACTCTGCTCACCGGGAAGATTTTCAGGATGTTTGGAACATATTCCATCATCTGCATCAAGTGTAGGGATGAATTCATCAATAAATTGGTGTGGTTTTCCATTCCCCAAGCCACACTTGGCCGCCAGATGCTCTAAGAGCTCAACATCAGTGGGATCGAATTTCACACCAACAGGGAGTCCAGGCCACTCAACTGAAACCTGCAAAGTGAAACCAATACAAGAGGTGACCTTTTTACTCCAAAAGATGGGATTAAAAAAAAACTAAGTCACATTAGTGATTATAAAACCTTTGTACTCCAAACAAAGGGTTTAAAAAAACTGGCACATTAGTGATCAGAAAAAGTTGGGAACGATTTATTAGATTTCTTACATCACTATTCTTAATGTCACAGTGGCACTGTGGACATTCCCGAATCGCTCCAGTCTTTGATTTGATTTACCAAAGGAAGACTACAAGTTTTAACCTTTCTTGCAATAGCTCTACCATCAACAATCCAGCTTCTTTCAAAAACCAAAAGGTAGATTATATTAGTACCAAAAACAACGTTGATATGATAATGTTGTGAAGCTCTTTAAAGAACGATCATACTCCCTCCATTAAAAAAATGAATACTTAGGCTCATTAACTAATAAATATACCATCAAACTCTGATTTGAAGACGCTCACTGAAGGATATTAAATGGCCAGTTTGACGTCATATTTAGCAGATGTTATGTGTTTACTTCAGTTAAATGTTTGACAAACAATCAAATACACCAAATGCACCTTAAAACTTACAAAGTTGAGCGACTGACATATACCAATATCAGGTAAGTTCCAATTACCCATTAAGAGTTCAAGAACAGAGAGTAACATTATGCAATACATAACCTCAGCATTTAAAAAAATGAATCAGTTAACCAAGAGCATAT
>BJCO01820403.1:0-16048 GCA_018326465.1 Flaveria floridana | reverse complement strand
GCTTTGTGATCCCCTGAATGTTGTCTCGGAGAACTTTCCGGTGACGCTTTGCTCCGCCCTTGCCTAACCCCTTTCCACCCTTCCCACGGCCCGACATTTTTAACTTGTTTGAGATCTACAACACGAAAAGGGTTCAAATTAGATAACGATTGATTGTGGTTGATGGAATGATGGTGAATTGAAAGAAAGTGATAAACTTGAAGGATTTTTGAAGGATTTGCTCACCTGAAGGTTGTGAAGATTGAAGAAATTGATGGTGTGTTATGTGGGAATTGGGGATTTGAATTATATAGTGGGGGAGTGGGGTGGGTTTGGTTGGTTGACGTTTTGTGGCCGTTGATGAGAGAAAATGAACGATGGAGATGTGGGATTAGTGACACGGATCGGTGACGTGGTAAATGTGTTTTTTTATTTTTTTTTATGAAATGAACGGTTTTGACGATTTTTTATTTTGGGGGGGGGGCTATGGAGTCTTCCACACAAATAAGGTTGTCCAAAATGCTCGCCGCTTGACATTCGTTTGTAATTTCTTCGAAAAATGTTTGTTTGAATTTCTGCTTGATTGTAAACGAGTCGATTAGCTCGGATCGGTTTGAAAACGAGCCAAGCACGAGTAAAGGTCCGCTCGACTCGGTTCGGATCGAATTATTTTTTGTTTTTATATATATAATTTATACATAGTACTTTAGTAGATTTGACCTACTATATGTAAATATACAAGAATATTTATACACATTAGATCAATCAACTTATTAAAAACATTAACACTAAGAATTAACGTGAAATTCTAAGTGGATATGAATTGAATTTTTGACACCGTTATTTCTCTTATTTGATCATCTTTCGTTCTTATGTATCATTCTCTATAATATATATGTTCACCGCCTCATCGAGTACTGCCTTCTCTAATCACGCCATAATGTGTTGTTATTCATGAAAATGTTGTGTTATGAAATGTTGTTGCTTTTTAAGTCATTAAAACCTAAGACCTAATATCATCACCGTCTCACACTGTAATATGCAACGGATGACACACTATATAGTTGAGTTGTACAAATTGTTCATCGTTCGTTTGCGCTCGCTCGACGCTCGATCGAAAATTTAACGCTCGAAAAATGTTTGTTCGAATTTCCGCTCGATTATAAATGAGCCGCTCGGCTCAGTTCGGTTTAGAAACGAGCCAAGCACGAGCAAAGGTCCGCTCGGTTCGGCTCAGCTCGTGAACAGCCCTACACACAAACAAGTAGAGATGGGAAAAAACTATATTAGAAACGGAAACTGAAATCTGCGACTTGACCCGACCCATTTGTTAAACCGTTTTCACTTTAACCCGGTTCTTTCTCGTAGGTTTGAGATTGTTTCTTAGCCTGTTCGATGAAACATATTTTTAACCTAATAAACTGAACGGTTGAACCTGTTTCTAAAAAAAATGTTTTGCTTTTTTGTTGACCCAACTCGAACTAGTTCTAAGCCGATTTGTAGAACACTATTTGAAGGTATTTTGTTATTTTATGATTTTTAAGTGAAATGTTATAAACAAAATTAAATTAATAGAAGGGCGTACTAAGTTTTGGAGGTGTTTTGATATTTAATATGAAAATATAATGTAAAATAGCATGAGCGTATGACACCCGAATATAAATATACACTAGCATATGAGAAGCTTTTAGCAAATTGGTATGTGAGTCTTGTAGGCTAGAGTGAGATTTTCGCCTTTTCATTGATTATAAAGCTTTGTGAATGATAGAAGAGCAAGAGATCTAAGTAACAATGTCTCCGTTCATCTTGTATCCGTATTCTAGTTGTTCAATCATAAATCTCGTCACTCGGATCATATCAATGCAAGGCTACACATTTCATGGCAATGGGTATTTTGCACTAAAGCGTTTTAGCCATTTGAATGATTTCTAAGCATTTACGTGTGAATGATATGAATTAGTACGTGCTTGATATTTGTTTTGATAGGAAGATAGATCATAGTGGATCATATGATTGTTTTAATTTTACATTTTAGTTAGTACGTGCTTGATTTCTAAGCATTTACGTGTGAATGATATGAATTAGTACGTGCTTGATTTTTGTTTTGATAGGAAGATAGATCATAGTGGATCATATGATTGTTTTAATTTTACATTTTAGTTAGTGTAGCTAGTGGAAAAGTGGAAAAGGCAATAAGTATTCTCTCATATAGAAAACGCCTAAGATTAATGTGGAATCAGGCTTGTTTTTTCAATTATCTTTAACAATTTTTTCAGAACCGTATCGGACGTTAAATCAGACATCTTATTGGTATGACGATCGGACCGGATTTAAGAACCGCGTGATATCATAATTATATATATAGTATATTATATATATAGTTACACATATAATTAAATATAAGTATTTTATATATGTATTTTATAGTTATATATAAAACTTAACTATATTTTTATATTCAACACACTAATTTATTGTTCAACATCTCGTTTTTACCCATTAAAATCAAAAAAAAAAATCAAAATCCGGTTCCCGGTCCGACCACCGATTCGGAACGAACCGGCCTGTCGAACCCCTCCAAAACGAATCGATACGAACCGGTTCGGCCACCTATCCGATTCCCAGTCAGACGGGCCAGTCCGATCCATTCTCAACAACACTGATCTCCAGTATAAAGATGAACAAACATACTAACATACACAAGTGAACAAAAACTACATGGCATATAACTAAGAATAATTTCTTAAGTTGTTTTGGTTATCGTGCCAACCATATTAGCTTTTGCCAAACTGTATGAACGCGTAACAAAGAAATAAAAAACAGATTGTGCTAACTTCTACAAAAACTACCGAAGTTTATTTATGGTCCGACCTACCCTTGCTGTTTTCAACAAGACCAAGGGTGTATAAGGTCGGACCACAACCAATATACTGTCAGTCCGGAATGTCCAGGATATTATGGAATGTATCTCATTCTCTTTTCCGCTTTGAAGACCTTGGGCCCGGTTGACTTCTGCTAGTCAACCTGCCGATAAATTTAAGAATCTCATCGATCACTATAACAGGCAAAGCCACTGCCAAAACCAACAGCCACTCGTTGAAGCTTAAAGGAACAATCCCGAAAACTTGTGCAAGAAATGGAACATATAGGATCAAGAAATGAAGGCCAAACGAGACTGACATTGCTAAAAGCAACCACGGGTTGACCCATGGTGGCATGGTCAAAAGGCTCTCGTCTTCCGAAAGGGCGTTTAGGGAATTAAACATTTCGATCGCGACCAGGACCGAGAGTGAGAGTGTTGTGGCTTTGACTTTTCCACCTTGGAAGTAGTCACATGGGTTAGAGTCATAATTGAACACTCGATCTCCTGCTGTGAAAGGTGAAACAGTGAAATTGTCCCATGTTTTGCATTGACCCCAGTTTGTCAGCTGGGAGAAGGCTACTAGAGTGTGACCATCTTGACTTAGGTCAATGCCGAAAAATGAGTCGTGTGTGTACCAAATGACGAAAATGCCCACGGTTGCTATGCCAACATAGAGGCCAATTATCTGCATGTAAACAAAAGGAGAATTTATGGTCAAACACGACAAAAAATAAAAAATTAAGAAAGTTTGGATTCCAAAATGAACAACGGAGAGGTGGTAGTTTCATCTAGTTTACTTACAAAGTGGTTCATTCAAGGTTATGTTTACATCCAAAACGCAAACACATGTAAAATCAATAATTTTAGCTAAAGTGGGAATAGATCAAATTGGTGGTCGAAAGTTGTGCAAAAATGCATACAAACTTCTAGATTAGTTATTCAAAAAGTTGTGCAAAGTGCATCTCTAATGCATCTATAATGTAAGAAACAATACCAGATAGCGGAATAAAATCCATGCACTGATTAGAGAATCATCACTTCTGCGAGGAGCTTTCTTCATGATGTATTTATCGGGCGGATTAAAACCCAATGCAGTGGCAGGGGGACCATCAGTGACCAGATTGACCCATAGAAGCTGAACAGGAATCAAGCCTTCTGGAATGCCGATAGCAGCAGTCAAGAATATTGAGGCAACCTCACCAATATTTGAGGAAATCATATATCTGGAAGTTGGAAAGAGAAAAATCAAATAATTAGTTTGAACCAATTTTAATTTTAATTTTATTTTTTAACAAGTTAATCATTTATGAAGAGAAAGTCCCACCTAATAAAGGCCTTCATATTGTTGTAAATTGATCTGCCTTCTCCTACAGCAGCTACAATTGTGCTAAAGTTATCATCTGCTAAAACCATGTCAGAAGCTTCCTTTGCAACCTGTCCACAAAAAAATAAATAATATTATTTTTAAGAGATTTGTATCTGGTATTAATAAACAATTACGAGAAAGGGAACCAAGAAAAAATTAGAAGAGAACTACAGTTTATAAGTCAAGTTTAGAAGCGCTCAGCAAACGCTAGGGCTGGCAGATCATACAGGTCGGATTAAAATGACCCAAAACACTTGTCCCAAATTTATATAGAACTTCTAAAGAAAACTTGTACTGTATACTAATGAAATTATATTTTATCAACAATAATAGAACTTTTTAATGAGATGACTAGAAGTTGTATGCGCAAAGATTCATTCTGGTTGACATTTAACCCGTCCGACCCATTCCCTTTTAAAAGCTAATATTTTCCACCCACCACCCATTTGACAAGGTAGATGGGCTCATGAACACAACCAAACTGACCCATTCTAAGTGAACGGGTCAAAAATGGTACATCTAAGTCAAACACGATATCTCAAGAGCAAAGAGAAATACCTCAGTGCCAGCAATGCCCATTGCAATTCCAATATCAGCCAATTTCAAAGCAGGTGCATCATTAACCCCATCACCAGTCATTGCAACCACTTCACCTAAATCTTTAAGCAGTCTCACTATTTCTTGTTTGTGGCGCGGTTCAGCCCTAGAAAATAGAAGTCCACCTTTGTATGCTAAGTGTCCTTTTTGATCATTATGTTCCATAAATTCTCTTCCTGTCAAACTTCTTGACCTGATATCTTCATGTTGTCCAAACACTCCTATTTCACGACAAATTGCTTCTGCTGTGTTCTTGTTATCTCCTGTTATCACAATAACTTGAATACCAGCGGCTCTGCAGTCTTCAATTGCTTGACGAACTTCTTTACGAGGGGGGTCCTTAAATATAATAGCATATCAAGAATTTAGTGTTTGGTATGATGGAATCAGAGGACTGGTAAATTAAAATTTGGATATTTTGTAATAAATTAGACCTTAACTAAAACCACAGTTATACACATTTACATATGCTATAAAAATTGAATCAAGAAACTATTATATCAAAGTATTTCTTGATTTAAATCTAAAATTATTTACATTAAAGAACAGATTTATCTTTATTTACCGACTCATTTCAATTTGGATGTATATAAGTGCACACCAACCATACATAACGATGGAAATGTAATGACTTATTCCATTCCCTTGCCACTCCATAGAACATAAAGTATACAACAGCAAATGCTAAAATGGAAAACCAAAAAAGAAAGGTACTCACCCTAAGTCCAGCCAAGCCAGCAACGATTAAATTACTTTCAATTTTAGAGTAATTTGCTGGATCAAGTAAAAGATTATGAGCAGGATGGTCTTCATCACCATTATATGTTGTAAATTCTGGTGGGTCTTCCTTGTATGCAAAACCCAGAACACGTAATGCAGAAGAGGACAGCTCGTTAAGGCTATTTAAGATGGCCGTTTTTGCCCTGCTATCGAGTTCCACAACAGACCCATCAAGCAACTGTATGTGTGAACTCCTTTCCAATAAATTTTCAACTGCGCCCTGTAAAAAGTTAAGTACCTCTTCATCAATATGCCCATCGAGTCCAAACCTTTGACCACATTTTGGTCAATTCATCTCAAACAATCAAGAATCAACCACATTTCGCAACAAATGTCAAACAGTTCACCTAATTTTGGTCAACATACGCGAAACCATAGGTTCAACAAGAACAAGGAAAAGATAACAAAGGTATTACCTTTACAAGTAGTGAATTTCTCCCAGATTTTGATGACACAATGACCCCCATTGACTTCCTATCACGGTCAAACTCAAGAGTGGCAATTCTGCTTTCAATTTTACTCCACTCATTCGAACAAACTGCATTTCACAGAAACACATGATTATTTTGGTTAATGTGCATAAGTAATGAAGAAAGACAGACGGAATCACCAGTGACTAACCCATAATGTCATTGTTCTCTGTAGATGAACGAGAACGGAATCCAGTTGGAAGACCCATTTTCTCAACAAGAACCTATAATCAAAAAATAAAATGGAAGTGTGATTCTTATAAGGCGAGCACAGGTTTCAGGTGTATATAAAAATAAAGACTTTTTAAGGTTACTATACCTTTAATGCTGCTTCAGTTGGCATTCCAGTGGCTACGTACCCCTTCTCAGATCGTTCAATGCCAGCATCATTAGCCAAAGCAGCAATCTTTGCAATAGTTTGAAGGTTAACATCCATTCTGCCAGCTGGCCAGTCTTGTATTTTCCCATCCAAGGGGTTGTATGTGGTCCCTTCAACATTGAATGACCTGAGAACATTTGGTTCATAGCCCATAGCAACAAGCTTAGCCACAGCCATCTGGTTAGTGGTTAAGGTGCCAGTTTTGTCGGAACAAATTACAGTAGTGCACCCAAGGGTCTCAACACTAGGTAATTTCCTAACAAGTGCATTCTTTTGAGCCATCTTGCGTGTGCCAAGAGCCAAACAAGTAGTAATCACAGCTGGCAGACCTTCTGGGATGGCAGCAACTGCTAATGCTACAGCAATTTCAAAGTAGTAAGTGCATTTCTCAAAGGAGAATTTGAAGTTTCTAGGCCAACCATCAACAACATCCCATGTGAGGAAGTACTTCACGTTAATTAGCCAAACAAGAAGACATATTAACCCGATTAGCATAGTTAAAACTTCTCCAAACTCGTTTAATTTCTTCTTTAAAGGTGTGTCTTCTTCGTTTTGTGATGCTTCTTGGATCTGAGAATGCACTTTCCCTATCTCAGTATTCATTCCTGTTTCAGTAACCACACAGATACAGTTACCATTAACAACCGTGGTCCCCGCAAACACCATACATTTCTTCCCTTGAATATCAGATTCTTCAGGTACAGGTTTAGTAGTTTTACTAACAGCTTCACTTTCTCCAGTCAAAGAACCTTGTTCAACCCTCAAGGTTGAACTAATTAAATTAATGACCCTCATATCAGCAGGGATTTTATCACCTACACGAAGTTCCACAATATCACCAGGAACAAGTTCCTTTGCCGGAAGACTAGAAATTTTCCTGCCGTTACGGATCACGGTTGCTTGCTCTGATTGTATTTCTTTAAGAGCTTCTAAAGCCTTTTCTGCGTTACTTTCTTGCCAAACACCAACAATTGCATTAACAATTAGTATGAGAAAGATTACCAGTGGCTCAACAAATGCTGTGATCTCCATCTCCCCACCTTCTTCACCATCATACCAGGCTAGAACAAAAGAAATCACGGCTGCAACAAGTAAAATCCTAACTAGAGTATCATTAAATTGATCCAAAATGAGACGAAAAATAGATTGCCCTTCATGTTTTTCCAGCTCATTCGTCCCATATTTTTGCAGTCGCTTCTCAACTTCACCATCAGAAAGACCAAATTTGCTATCCACTTGATAGTTCTGTTCACATTGTTGAATGTCCTTTGCCCAAGCAGGATATTGGTTAGGATCCAAAGATGATTTGCCCGTACTCTCTTTCCTACCGTAGTTTTGAGCTCCTTTACCCATTAATCCTCACTTGAAAAATCAAGATATTCCAATTACCAGATTCCAATGCCAATAAAAAAAACCTCAGAAAATCACCTGCAGAAAAACTTCACCCACAAAGGAAAAAAAAACTTCAGATAACAGAAAAAAAAGTAGTCAAGTACAATTTCACTATATGAGTTATCACAAAGCCAAATAACAAACCCCCTAAAATATGCTTATTTTATGCGATTCAAACTACAAACGTGAAACAAGACGAACTCAACAAACCATAACAAATCGAAACTCTCTTGTTCGTAATCCAACTAACTAAAACCCCAACTTAACAAAACATCCAACATATCAGGATCTACAGTAATTCGACTTAAAAACAAAAATCTCTGACAAACCACAGCAATCATGTTACAAAACCTATAAATAAGTACGCAAAAGTACAAAACAACACTCACACTCCATTATGCAACAAAAACACAAGTATCACACCATAACCGACTGAAACAAGTTAAAGTTACCAAAACTGAAGAAAAAATCCAGCAGATGATCCAAAATTAGGAAGAAATTGACACAAATCCGAATCAAACGATGCACTTTCTCAATTCACAAGTTCAATTCCTCTAACAAACCCTCCGAATTCGAAGATCTACACTAATTCGCCTTAAATTCAAAAATCAACCAAACAAACAAAACAAATCTAACACCACAACCGCAATCAAGTTAACAAAACCTATAAACAAGCACACAACACAACAATCACACTACGCATGTTATGATAAGTTGATAACCAACAGAAACAAGTTAAAACACTTAAAAGTTACCTAAACTTGAAGCAAAATCAAGCAGATGATCCGAAATTAGGAAGAAATCGACACAAATCTGCAGCAATTGATACTTTTCTCTCAAATCACGAGTTCGATTACTCTCTGTAGAGAATCAAACCCTTTGATTTTGAAGATTTGAAGTGAGAATGAAGAAAGAGATATACGAGCAACAACTAAAAAGGCGATTTGATTAGTATTGTTACTAGAATTAGATTAGAATATTACTAAGGGTTGGGGCTTCATTGAAGGTTCGAATAATATTAATTTATTGATTAGTTAATTAATATAATATAATATTATAATATATTTAAAACGAAAGTGACCTCCATCTGACTATTGCTTTGTGGTGGGCCCCTTAATCTCGAATAAGAGTTGAACACGTAGACGGTGTGGGCACAAAGGTTAGTTTTGATGATATGGCGATATGTGATTGGTGGGCTGTGGGTGGTGGGGTAGGAGTTGAATCATTGACATTTTCAGTTTTTTACATATACAAAATTTTTAATTTATATATTTTGAAGTTTTTTATATGATAAGTTAGTTGAACCGTCTATAGGTTTAAATCAATATTGTTAATGTTAATTGTCAATTTTTTTTTATACGACGGTACCTTAATCAATATTGTTGATAGGTTATGAAGTCGAGTTATCTCACAAATTATTTGAAATTCATAGCTCTATATATGTAACTAGTATAAATTGAAATATGATGCGTGAAATATTATAAGGAAGTTTTCATTTTATACTGTTTTATTGTAGGGAAGTTGGAAAAACAAAAACATTGAATAGTCATTAACTTTCATATATATTATGGTAGTCACTTAGTTTTAATTTTTTAAATATTATAAAAGTTTTCTTGAAAGAATATAGAAACTTAGGTTGTATTAATTATCAGAAAGAGTATTGAAAGTTGGTTATTATATGTTAATAACAATATAGAAAGGCTAATCTCAAAAGGCTAAGTCCGGTTGACGAAAGAGCTTTTTTGATCTATAAATTTTATATTTGTTTGTCATATAATCGTTATGAGACAAGTATCAAATTTAATAATACTTTCAGTTCGTAACATAATATGATATGCTAAATAAAAAAAACTAAAAAGTTTAAAAAGAAAATTATATAGAAATCCGGTGATTAGATGCATATTTAGGTTCTTAATTTTTTATAATATTCTTTGTGGAGCAAGGAATATTTTTCTATATACATATAATAAGTGTATAGAGAAACTTCCATGCAAGTAGTGGGAACTTAATGATGACACCAGATCCGCAGCATATTCTATTTTTCTTTTTCTGTTTATATCAAAATAAATTTTAATATTAGTTTTTATAATTCATTAGTAAAGATGATGCAAAATATAATATAGTTTATTAGCTTGCAAGAACCATAAGATATGTTACCCAATGATATTGATAAGTAGTGAGGGTGGAAGTCTTGTAGTTAGTAACATATATAGATTTAAATCGATTAATAGGTGTTTGAGTTCATCATTAAAAGTATTATTTTAAGCTATAATTGATGTTTCACCTATGATAAGTGAAAACCTCCGATCCTAAGTTGTCATATCACACGCACATCAACTCTCATTCTACCACTCCATCAGTAACAACATTCCCCTTATAGTCGTTGAAATGCCCAACAGTCATAAGCATTATTCTAACAATGCGGTTAGTCATCCCAGTAAACACCCATCGATGCGCATTATGTTTGGTGGCGGCGGTGTTCTAGGGTGGTGACCACTCACCGAAGAACACTCCACCCATACACCCTTTATACCCTTAAAAGGGTGGAAAGCAACTTGATATGTGAAGAGAATAACATAATGATATTATGTAATATTTTTTGTTTGATTACAAAGTAAATGTCATGTAATTGTGAATTTGGTAGGAAAAATAAAGCGTGAGTAATCAGGAACGATGACAATGATTTTGTTATTCACTTCTGGTTTAAGATTTTATCAATAACTTCGATTATTGTTTACTATGGTCGTGATTGATTTAAGTGGCATAGAAGGAACCACATATATTTGTAATAAATAAAGTCAAATCAATACAAATTATGACCCGTCACACTAAGGGTCTCATCCTTAGTTACGTTAATCAAATCATGAAATCAGTACCATTAGGGAGATCCAAAAATCATCATAATCATGGACAACCCATAAACACTCAAAATATTTTAGGCTCATTAACAAGTAAAGAAAATAATCTCTTATAATATAAAATTATTAATTAACACACACACACAAACACACACACACACATATATATATAATGAGTTTAAAAAAGTATTATTAGACCAATCAAATAAAACGGGTTTTAATTCACTAATAATAATAATATCTTAAATAATTAAAATGTTAATGGGTTTGCTAATAACCCGATACCCCTTGTGTGTGTATATATTTAATATAAAAAGTTTAAAATTCCCGGCCCTCAGGGAGACTGAGTCTTGGGTCGTCGCCCACCCCGGCACGACGGCACCCCGTCCCCCCTCAGGGCGGGCCCTGATGATAATGTTGTCTTGTACTTGACTCAACGTACACATGTAATATAACACAATTACTCTTGATTAAAAATCAACATTCATGTTTACAACCATAAAGATAACATGAAATCAAACTTTATTGTGATTACTAGACATATATCTAAGAGTAGAGGTGACAAAACGTATTTCATTATGTTTAACAAATTATAAATAACACGATTAACATAAATATCTAATACGAAATTGAACCGCCCTAACAAATCAATTAGTATCCTAAACCACACAAAAAAAATAATATATAACTGCCCTAAAAAATAAGCAACCCTTTTTTGAGGTGATCTGATATTGAACCGCCCTAACAAATCAATTAACGCACTTTATCTCGTGGTTTATAATGTTTTTTTTATTTTACAGACCAAGAAAATAAAATGATGGAATCTAACCTACTAATTTTTATTATTTCTAAACATATAAAAAAATAAAAATACACAACGTACTTTTATTAAACATGTTAATTGTGTCGTAGACAAAACAGAAATTGTCACCATATCCAAGAGTATGAATTGATTAGACACATTCTTTATCTTGTGTATCATCGATGGTTTGTAAACATATATTAAACTTGAAAAGGTTGATGCCATTTGTTATGATTCCAATTTGCTAACTATGGTTTGTGAAATCACGAGAATACTATTACAATACGTCAAAGCACCCCATGGCGTTAGGAATCATGTGTTTATGTTGTTTTGTGATTCTTCAAATCTATAAAGATGAGAAATAATTAATATAAATAAATGACAGTTACTTGATAGCAATTGATATTAGACGTTGATACCGATCTGATCAAATAGTGATTCTAACAAGGGAATGTGATAGATCTCATCAATTCAAGGAGATACATCGAGTGACTTGATACCAAGATCTAGGTCTCGGTTTAATAAAATAGCGACTCTAACAAGGGAATGTGATTGGTACATCTAGAAATTTTAGAAAATTCATCAGGTAAGATATAAATAACGCATACATGTTATAAGAATCAACGTTAATGAATATTCAATTAAGGATAAAAGATTCATACGAGTTAATAGATTCGTTGGTTCTACAATGATTTGGATAATGCAATGAAAGCATGTCAACCTTGGTACTAACTACGATTGGTTGTGATTTTGATATAAATTTGGATTATCGTTTTATGAAAAAATACAACCATGACACAATAACTGTTTGCAATATTAATGTCATTAATATGCATAGAAAAACGTAACTAGTAACTACTACTCTTTTATGATAGCGTAAAGTCAATGCATGAAAAAAAGAAATTAGGGGTTCACATAGTTTGATCTGACCGGTTTTCATCAAAATTTAAGATTGAAGTGTTATGAGATGCATGATTATGGTAGTAGCTATAAGTTTGTAAAGACAATATAATCTTATAATTTATTTATACTATTTACTACGGTGGAAGTGCAAAATCTAATAAAATATGATTTATATTACACCTTCACAATATCACAATGCAACTTTCTTTAACTATAAAAGTTATAAAGAGCGAATCTGAACTCTTCATCAAGTAACTTGCATGTAGAAGTGTACAAACTGATTTTTTTTGTGGTTCAGTCACAGTTTCAAACCGGTTACAGTTAAGATCAACAATAGTCAATACATGTTGTTGGTGGGTTGTTCGTGTTAGGAACCAATTTTGGGAGAGGAAAGTGAGTGGTTCGGTTTTGTTTCCTATTAAACCGGCTTTTTTCGAGGTAAACAGAGTCAGACTCGTTCAAGCATGACCCTTATCAGTTCTTGCCAGACCAGTTTTAATAGCGGTTCCGGTTTGGGTCAGTCTTTCGGCTCCGGTTTAGGAATCCGTTTTTTCTTACACTTCTAGAGTTCTAGTTGCTTGCTTCCCTTAAGCCTTTGTAATTGCGAAATTAACATGAAATGTAATTTAAAGTTTGGTAGCCCATTTGCGTTGGGCTAATGCTTCAGTCTTCAAGGCTCTAATGCATTTAGAAGACGTAAGAATGGGCTGCCCAGTTATAGACCGTGATCATACAATTAGTGTTAACTGTTAACAATGTATTTACTTTGGTAATAAATTTATATTATTTTGTTCGTACGATGCATGTGATTTAGTATAGACATGCGCAAAAACATATTACATTTATTTTTATAAACGTGTTTAATTATTCAGTTTATTAGTTAAAAAGTCATATGATGTACGCGGTACATATTATTAATTTTATTCATTTATAAAATTCGCTAGCAAGTCAAATTGATAATTTGATATAAGGGGACTTGTTCACTATTCATATTATATGTACTATTAAAGACGTACCAGATGAAAATGTTTAGTTTGGATACTTCACGATTCGCAAATAAACTTTTTATTCTTGTAACATACGATGTTACAAATAAAAATTGAGTAAATTACACGGATGGTCCTTGTGTCATGTCTAAATTGCAATTTTAGTCTCCAGGTTTGAAAATCTGCAAGATCAGTTTCAAAGTATGCATAAAAGGTTTAGTTCCTGAGCTGGATGGACAACTAACTTTAAAAAAAAGACAAAAACACCCTTATTCTACTACCTCCACCACCTTCCCTGCTGGTCGACCACCACCGCTACTGACAAGAGTCCCACCACAACTAAAACCATCTCCCCCCCTCTCTCTCCTGATCATAAACCATCGACCACCATAAGAACCCCTTCAACCTCCATCGCTTGGAGCTATCACCGCTCATCTCCTGCTCTTTGTTTTGATCAACTGTCGCCACCAATCATTACTCCCCCTTTCACTACAACCATCATCACCCAACCACAGCCTTCAACCATCGTTAGTGTTTTTGTGGCCATATCTAGTTATTTCCAGGGGAATGTTGTTTTCGATCTGGTAGGCGGTAGCTTGTTTTGGTGGTTATGGTTGTGGTGGGCGATGGTTGTGAAGAAGATGAAATGATGGTGGTAGTGGACGATGGTTGTGAAGAAGACGACGTGGTAGGGGTTGTGGTGGTGAGGTTGATGGTAGCGTTGGTGGTGATCAAAATGGTGGTAGACGGTTGATGGGTTAGAGGGAGAGGGTGGCTGGTGGTTGGAGGAGGACAACACGAAGCTACTTGTGGTGTCGAGTGGGTGGTTTCCAGTAATGTGTTTCTTTATTCTTTTTATTTTTAATGGTATTTGATTTTTTTTATTAAATTAAATGGTATTTTAGTCATTTCACACAATTTAATAGAAAAAGTTAACGATCCATCCAACTCAGGGACCAAACCTGTTATGTTTATGCATACTTTGAAACTAAACTTGTAATTTTTCCAAACATGAAGTTCAATACCGCAATTTGAACATAGCATAGAGACCATCCGTGTGGGTAAACTTGCTAATTGTTCATATTAAGATTAATAAATCATTATCATCTTTTGATGTTTGGCTTGAAAGTGAGTACAACTAATTAAAATAACATTAACAAACTCTACAATCTATTCTAATATTACCCTAAATGGCCTTAAAATAAGGATACATTTTAACTCATTTTACAAACTTTTATATAACAATTACACATGTCTTTTATAAATCTTACAATTTAAGTTATAGTTAGTACATACTCATATAAAGTAATTTAAGAACATGTGTGACTGAGAAGTGAGAAACTAACATTTCATAAAAAATTCAGTGATAGCAATTAACATACAAATTGATGATGCGAGTAAGTTGACTGAGTGATGCACATTTGAGAATTCGTCGTCGACCAAGTGTTAAAGAGACAATTACTCTATAGGATAAAAATATCACAAGAGAAAGAGTTTACTCATTTAAAAGATTTAAAACAATTACTCATTTGAAAGATTTAAACAACCGAAATAGTTTAAAATGATCACAACAACAACCGAAGTAATTATGTCCGACAGACGTTTACTCGATAGGAGTTGGAGGATTGTTAAGGAGACAAGTGAGGGTTACGAGTTCTAGTTAAAATCTAACCATACTATTATAGTTGTAATTATAACAATGACATATAATTTATTACTTTGATGACCCACATTAAGTTTAAAACTGTGAGATTCAACTACTTCAACAACCATATGTGTCAATTACCCTTATGTTAATAAAGGTGGTCTATCGCTTATTTATTTGTGTACCTATAGTAAGATTTTGCTTGAATGCTTTAACATGATGTGACAGAAACTACAAATAACATTTCAAATAAAAGGTGTTTACATCAAATAAAAAAATTGTGAGCACACAAAGAAAAAGGAAGTAAATCATATAGACACATTTTTTAAAGTTTAAAACAACTAAATAAAAAAATCTTTTCATGTCAAGAATGTGATGGTTAATAGAACACTCTTAAAGATGAGATTAAATCCATCAACGACATTTTTAAATGTAATTATTGAAGTTGATTATAAGGCCTCAATTTCTATGTGTTATGTAAAATTATAAGATTAAAAGTTAAAAGACGTAAAGGAGGTAAATTTTGAAGGATTAAGGGGTTACTTGTAAAACTTAATTAACCAGAAAAGGGTGATTGTTGATCATAGCTACACTCCTCCCCTTTTTGTGTTTTCTCTTCGTGAATTCCCAAGATCGAGATAGAAGAAAGGCCAAGTGGTTGATCGATTGAAAGGGGATTTCAACCGTCCGGTTTGGAAGACTGGTTGATCGGGTCCATTGTTCAGCAACAAGAGGAAGGACTTGTGGTCTCTATTGGTTCGAGATGATTCTCTTTTAGTTTACAATTATAAACCGTCAATTAGAGGAATGATACAACAGATATTTGGTCAATTGTTGTAGTTTTAAAAACCCGTTGGAGACCACGTCAGGTTTAGCTGATACCATCATTGAAGGGGCTAGGGGTGCATTCAATCGAGTAGTGTTTGATCAGTTTTAGCTATTCAAATGAGTTCTAGATGTCATTTCCTTAATTGTTTTAGGGTCGTTATGCATGTTTAGATAACATAATTATCGTTTATGCTTAAAAA
>BJCO01820374.1:0-10951 GCA_018326465.1 Flaveria floridana | reverse complement strand
CTATTTTTATTGATTACATAACACCAGTTAAATTCAAACTCGTTAGAACAACGGGGCAATAAGGTTATTTTTATCATTCAGCAGAGTCAGTCAGATACTAAATCAAACAACCAAGTTTCAGTCAGATGCAGACTCGGTCAGAACTTCTTACTGGGTCAGCTTCTGACTCAGTCAGATCTTACTCAGTCAGCGCAATCAAACAGCCCCTAAGTAGCTTTATAGAGAATGTGTGCGGTGTGTCTAACAGGGTGGAAGTCACCTGAATTATAACATATACAAATCTCTTATATTGTTTATATTATTTATAACTAGTATTGTTTTTAAAGTTTGACCATAGTTGTTAAAGGCGCGAGGCGCACTCCAGGCGATTTGTTGGGACTACGACCTAGGCAAGACGCGCAAAAAAAGTGCGGGACGAAAAACAATTTAAATTTTATTATGTAATGAAAATTAACACTTCTTTCAAATATGAAATATTGGAGACCATAATTATCAAAATAAAGTACTAAATCATTTCAAATACCAAAAAACTCCAAAAACAAGATGTTCATAATGGAAAACAAATATCTCGTAAGGTAATAAATAGTAAAACTAGAATAACCAAAAGATCATTAAATTTAAATTCTCCATCTTCCTCCACTTCCTCATAATCTTCATCAATCAAATTTCTTGAAGTAGAAGGCTTTAAAAAAATTATTTATTACCATTTGCAGTACTTGAAGGATTTGAACAGGGATTTATTGTCTTTTAAATGAAGAGCAGTATTTGGGACTGGTCTTATTTTGTGGCCTAGTCCCACTAGGCGACGACTTTTAACGACAATGAGTTGGAGTGTTGGACAGAATTGCAGAAAGTGTGCGCGTCTACCCGACCCTCAAATTTTGTCAAGTACCAAAACTTGACTGTTTCAACCTGAATCTGTTTTTACTCATTACCGCACCGACCTGGCTTGCCCATCTTGCCATGTCTATTATCTTAGTCTTATTCGTACAGTATGTTGCAAAAAAAAGTTTTTTTTATGATTATTATTAGAATTGATCTTCATTGGTGCTATACTAAACTCAAATATGCTAACTCAAGCACTTTGTCTTTTGTTTAAGTTAATATATGCCATTCAGTGGCTGACTAGAAGACACTCTTTCTAAAGTTTGTAGTTTGCCTTTTATTATAATGAAAAACATGCAAAAACTCTGCACTTGATCTAAATCTGTATCGTTTTAAACTTATCCAGATTTGATAGGCCGACCAAAGATAGCATACTGAAATTTATCCTGGGCTCGGCACTATCATTGCGTCCATATGGAACGGTAAGTTCATAAAATTTGCTGGTTAACTATAGCAACATCAAGGTTTATCGTTTTTGGATTTATTTGTATTCATTCTGTATGGTTGACAAATTGGCAGCTGAAACTACTATCTTTGATCAAAGGTCTGGGAAACCAAATTATGCAAGTTAAAGAAGTTAATGCTTTACTAAATGATCTGCTAGTTACACGTAATAATTCTCATCAGACTTTGTCAAAGATACAAGTAAAAATCCTCTGTCTTCTACTGGAGGTAAGTATTCTTCAGAAATTGCATGATTATGCCTTTAGAATCTCATGCTTTATTTAAATAACCTTTTCATCCTTGTCTTTTCCTAGTGCTGTATGAAGCTTACCTCAGCAACTGTTGGGCATTCTGTTGATCCATACATTTTAAAGGCACTTCAGGTGAATAACCTGTGGCAGGTTTAATAGAGGTGGCAATTTGGCTTGTTTACTACAAGTTAGCTTAAAGGATACGGGTTGGAGATGCTGAAAGTCCCCAAAATTGTTGTTTTAGCTGTTAAAACCTTCTAAATGATTTCATTAAAAGAAGTTTTTGTTAAAATGTTATGGTTTTTGCAATTATATTTATGCACAACTCTTTAGAACCTCAAAAAATATTGGATGGATTTTAGCTCTCATGAAATTTTACCCTCTTTGACTGGTTACCCAAATTCCCTACCCACCCATTTGCCACCTTTAATATTTTAACAATCTGCACTTTCAAGTTGGCAACTTCAAATGAATTATATTTACATTTTGCATTCTTTTTCCTTAACTTGGCAGGTTGATCATTCATATTCTGAAGATTCTTCCATTATACTGCCTTGTGTAACTGTTTTAAGGTGCCTTAATAGTTCTTTGTATGGAGGTCTCAAGCCTGAAACACAGGTAATCTTATTATAGTTGGATGCTTATGTAAGCTGCTTTTTGGCCTGAGATTTTAATTTTGACCGGTATCAGTCTATCACAAAAAAATAATTATTTTGATTTACTAAATCGTATTCTAATCTATTTAGTATTTTTACTAATCTGCAGGAACTTCTTTTTCAAGAACTTGTGTATCTGTTTCGGAGCTATAATGGTGAAATTCAGAATGCTGCTAGAGTGGCCTTGTTGCAAATAAAGGTTTGTTCTTTTTTTTGTTTATCTTATTCATTCTGTAGATTTTTATCCCTCTTTCTCTTGTATTGTGGCTTGAATATCTCGCACCTTCTATGACATATACAAATATAAATTGATGTTTTTGTGCCATTATTTATGCATTATAATTTATATGGAAACTGTGATCAGTAAGCATCTTTTAGAAGTTCAATGCTGTGTTTGTTTAATAAATAGAAAAGATATGCTTTGATTGCTAACTTGATAGAACTTAAGTTTTTTATGCTAGAAACAAGTCCTATTGATATTAAATATGTGATGCTTGATTGCAGGTTTCTAACTTGATGATACATCGGATGCTCGACTTTGTTTTGGAAAAAGCATTTCCTTTAACTGATACACCACATGGGAAGAAGAGAAAGGTCACTACCCATCTGAAATCTGAACTACATAATGACGTGGGCCATAGGCGCTGCAGCAAGCTCTCTTTTTTAAGTTCTCTACTTGATATTTTGCTACTAAAGAAAGACATAGTAAACAGGTTGGCATCCAGTTGTGCACATTTGTTGGAACTTCTAGTAGTAGACTACCAGCTGAAAGTAGCTTTATGTTGTAGTTTTCTGAATATAACAACCCAAAACATATGGGACGGGTATACCCGAAGCCCGATGGGTATTGGGCCGGGTAGGGGATTAGTTCTAAAAAAATTGCGAGAATGGGATTAGGTACTACCTGGCCCGATTACCCGAAACCGCATACCCGTTTACCCGAACATATACCCGTAATTCTTTATTTTTGAATATTAAAGAAAAATTAATTAACTTTTTTGAATATTAGATATGTATTTTAGATATGAAACTTTATGAAATGAAATACTTGCTGTGACTATTTTGATGTGAAATTTTAAAGCATTCATATTTTTGTAATCTTGATGATAAAGTTTAAGCAACTTGTAACTATTTTTAATGATAAATTTACCTAATGAAGATGTTATTGTAGGTTTATTACACAAAGTTATATAAAGATTATCATATTTATTATTTAAAATTAAAATAGGTACATAAATATATAAAAATAAAATTGTATAAATGAACACGACAACCCATCAAGAATTGGTTGATACCCGTGGGTATGCCCGTAACCCGATGCTAACGGGTATACCCGGTACCCGCCTGGTATGCTAGATACCCGATGGGTAATTACCCGACCAATACCCGACGGGTAATGGGCCGGGTGTAGGACAGGATTATAAAACTGGGTATGGGCTTGGGATACCAATACCCGGCCCGAACCCAGCCCATTGCCATCCCTACGAAAAAGTGTTTTGAGGCTCAGTTGAATCCAACAGGTGTTATAAATTATCTTTTTTGACATGTTACGCAACATGCTTGCCCCATCCATTTTGCCGCTTTAACTTGTATTATCTGAAATCATTTTCTCTTATCTTTTGTGCTTCTTATTAATCAAGTTAGTGCCATACACAATCATATATGACAGGACTGCACTTGTAGAGCCACTGTTTAAGCATCTTAACATCGTTTTTATGGACAAAGAGTGGATAAGTGAAACTGTTAAGCAGGATGAAAATCTTGCAGAAGCTTCTTCTGACATGCCAAAAAGTACAACCACCACAATATGTTACATTCAACAAAATCTACTGTCTGTTCTTGAGGATATTACAAATTCCCTTGATGTCAATGATAGAGGACAGGTTATATATCTTTTTACTTTTCTGTTGTCGTACTTGTCTATATATTCCATGTATATTAATCATGTGATGACATGATTCTACTGCAGAATGGAGTTGTTGAGAGCTTTGACATAAAACTGTTGGTTAGTTGTGTTCGGTCTACAGATGATGCAGCCACACGTAATCATGTGTTTTCCTTATTATCAGCAGTTGCAAAGGTTATCCCTGACAGGATTTTGGATCACATACTTGATATTCTTACGGTCGTTGGAGAAACGGCTGTAACCCAGGTATATTGATCTTCTTGACAATTGGCATCATATGTTATTATTTTGCATCAAATTTGTGAGAATTTCGCCTAGAATCCAATGTTTACATTTGATGATGTGATCCAAATTTCAAATTTTGGATTAAAATTAGTTGGTTAAAGTTCTTACCAAACTATTGTTTGAAGCATGGTAATATATTATTTAAGCTTGTAGTGTTAGTTTGACTTATAGTCATTTTCTCATACAAGTTTTTGTTTTGCAGTGGGACAGCCAGTCAATGAAAGTACTTGAGGGACTCATATCTACTATTGTGCCATGTTGGCTATCCAAGTCCTCAAATCAAGAGGAACTGGTGCAGGTACGTGATAATACTTTGCGGAAGATATTTTTCAACTCTTATACCATGATCATACTTTCTTCATTTAACTTGGCAATTCTTCCTTTCAGATTTTTCTGAATGTTTTGCCTGATGTTGCTCAGCATAGGAGACTTTCCATTGTTGCGCATCTTTTGAGGTACTTTTTCAATGATTTAATTTTCATGTTACACTAATCTAATTATGGGTGTTCAGTGTTTAGCTTGTACTGAAAGAAAACAGAATTCAAACCAAACTGAATTTTTATTAGCCAATTGGAATTTTGTTTTCAGTTCTGTTTATAATCCAAACTGAAATCTCAACGGTAAAAGCGAAAGTTCGAATTTGGCTTTTTGGTTAAGCTCGGAGAATCAAAAATGAAACCGGAATTTTTTGAAAATTCCATTTTGACTTCAGTTCGTGAGTTTTGTTTACATAATCGAATTTTGAATCTGGCTTATGGTTTGAGTTATGAATTGACCAGTTAAGAACCAAACTGAAAAGATTCTCATATATATGTTGTGTGATTTGTTTATTTATACAGACACGCATAGTGTGATTGGACCAAATTCAGGTTTTTTTTGACCGACTTTGGCTAATGTGGATCAAATAATCAGAATTCAGTTTCGAACTGAACCATAATGAAATGGAATTAAAAATTGGTTCAGTTTGTTTATTTGATGAACTGAACCAAGAACTGGAGGAAACTGAAAAATTGAGCCAACAAACTCCTTTTATCTAGTTTGAATTGACTCAATAATATTACCTAACAGGACTCTTGGGGAGAGCAGCAGCTTAGCTTCATTACTTGTCCTCCTCTTTCGCTCATTGGCTTCAAAACAAGATAACACTCTGGAGAATGTATCTACTAGTTTACTTACACAGTGGGAGTACACTTTTGCCTTACAAATTTCAGGGCAGTATTCATGCATGGTGTGGCTTCCTTCACTTGTACTGATGCTTCAGAAGATAGAAATGTCAACATGGGACCCACAACTTGCCATAGAACTCTTAGTTGCAATACGGTTTATTAGTGACAAATTACAAGATCCTGAGTTAGCGTTCAAGCTTAAATCTGGTGAAGATGTCAATAGTATTCAGGTCTGAAGTTCTATCTTTCATAATTAGTTATTGAGTAAATGTCATGAATCGCCCTTGTGGTTTTCTGTTAATAACACTTTTTTTCCTCTTCTTTTTGGAAATTACATGGATAGTCCTTGCATTTAAACGTGTGATACTGAAGTCTATTATTGGATGGCTGTTTAAAGTCCCGATTTATCCTCATGTGCCTCTCACATGACGTGACTTAATATCCAGTTTAATCGGCCATCCAAATAAAAGAGTGCTGGTGTTTCACATAATCAAGGATGATCCATGTGATTTACTCTGATTTCCTTATGGCAGTATGATCTGTTTACTTATGATTGGGTCCATTTATGGTTTATCTCTAGTGAGTAAAATTGAACAGTTCAGTTAAAAGGTACCGGATCAAATGGGTAGTACAGGTATGTTTTAAGTGCATACATTCTCTTAAAATGATTTATTAACATCATTTTGACAAAAAAACTAAAATTGGACATCTGAGTTACAAGTCAACCCGGTATGACACATTCTACAGATTATGTTTTTTCACACGAACCCGTTTTAACCTTTACTCAACCCACCCGACCTGTATGTCTTAATGTATTTGTTTGTTTTTTACATCTACAGGAAACTAATGGGGCGCTTATGAAGCATGTTGCCACATACTTGCAACTGGTTGGGTCAAAGAGAAAGGAGCACGGTGTTCCAACTTCAGTAGGAAAAGAACTAAAGGAGCTCATGCATGCTGTCTTGATATCTGTCAGAAGGGGTCTCCTGCCTTCCACGTACTTTCAAGTCATCATCACATTGTTGGGTCATCCAGACCAAAATTTGAGGAAAAAAGTGAGCATTTTCACTAATGATGACAATTTATCTACTTACCCTCTATATTGACTAACGCATTTGGCTTATAACAGGCTCTTGGGCTCTTATGTGATATGGCAAAAGAGTGCAGCACCTTAACACAGAAGCATAATAAGAGGTTACTAAATGCAAACATAAGAAGTTCATGGATTCGTTTCGATGAAATTACATCACAACACTTTGAAAAGATGTGTCACGAGATCTTAAAAATAGTTGATGACAGTGCAAACACTTCAAAACATAGTTCCTTGAAGCTATCAGCAGTGTCCACCCTTGAAGTTTTAGTGACAGTTTTTCCTTCTAGTGATGCCATCTTTAACACATGTTTAGCAACTGTTGTTAAGCACATACATTCTGATGACTTGGCAGTCTCGTCAGGATGTTTCCGGACTGTTGGAGCATTAGTTAATGTACTCGGGCCGCGGGCCCTACCTGAGCTTCCAAGTATCATGGATAATGTCTTTTTGAGGTGTCATGCTGTCTCCTCGTGTGTAAATTCAGGAGCCCAAGACGGCGGTGATGTTATTTTGACAGAGCCTTCAAATTCTAAAGAACCTCTCTTTATGTCCATTCTTGTTACCGTAGAGGCGATTATTGATAAGCTTGGTGGTTTCTTGAATCCGTATCTAGGTCAAATTTTGGAACTAATAATTTTGCGTCCTCAATATGCTAATAACTCAAGTTCAAAATTGAAGTTAAAAGCTGATGCTGTGCGCAAGCTTATAACAGAAAAAGTTCCTGTAAGTTCAACTCTTATGGATATATTGACATGGGTTTTGTATTAATTAAAGGTGTAAAAATTGGTGATTTTGGTTAACGTGTCATGGGTTATCTTTGGTATGGGCCAAAACAGAGCGGGTCGGTTGAGTTATTATAATGCATCAAATACAAATTTCAAAATTATTCGATTTCAGTAGTAATATGTTATTTAATAAATATGATTTAGGATGTTTTATGTATGAGGTTGGTCTGTATTACTTTTACGTCCAGTTATTTTGTTATTATAATCAGGGAAAACTGCATAAAAATGTACTGAAATATATGTGATTTTTTTCTATTTTCTTTGTATAGAAAAGGTTGATATATTTTAACTGATAAAATAAACGTAGAGTACCTCAAATGGAAATTTGCATCAAGTTCGATTCGTTTTGCTGTAGTTTGCCCTCATAAATCATTACTGTGCTAAACATGATCACAAGAATTGTTTTTTCTTTTAAATAATAATCTACTTTTTATGATTTTAGAGTTTCTATGCATTAAAATTACACTGTAGTTTACTGTTTAGTTTTTACCCATTTGACCCCTCTTTTTTTTGCTATTTCATTCAATGTGCTCATTTTGCTCTAGTGATGCATTTTATTCTAATCTGTTTTGAAGTGATTTTGTTTGATTTGATAGAATTTGCTGCCTCTAGTATTGTCTTTTGGTGATTTGCATCTCAACTTTTTTAGCTGAATTTTATTTTGATATCGTGTGTTTTACCAGGTTCGACTTTTGCTTCCACCTCTCTTGAAAATGTACACTGAAGCAATTAAATATGGGGATTCAAGCTTATCAATTACTTTTCAGATGTTGGGGAGTTTCATTAGTACAATGGATCGATCATCAACATCTGCTTTTTATTTAAAAATTTTTGACGTGTGCTTGCTTGCTCTTGATATTCGCCGTCAACACCCTGCTTCAGTCAAGAATATTACTGCTGTTGAGAAGGATGTTATCAATGCAATGGTGGCTCTTACAGCGAAACTTACAGAAAACACGTTTAAGCCTCTTTTCATTAGGTGTGTCGAGTGGTCGGAGTATGTGGAGCAAAATGATGGTTTAGGGCATGCAAATATCGATCGTGCAATCTCTTTCTTCAGTTTAATACAGAAGCTTGTCAGTAGCCACAGGTGAGTTTATCTTTTCAGCGTTGGGGTGTTCCGATGTGATTTAATATTCACATTTACTTATGAATGGACTGATTTAAATTATTTTTGATCTCTAACTAGTAAAATGAAAGTAGCTAACATAGAAAATGGCTATTCTTATGAAAAGGTAACCGTCTTCTCAAAAATTTTATTCTGGATAGTATAATATTTTCTCTTAAAAATGCTACAAGTTCCATTTTATTTTAAAATAAATTGGCAACTGGTTAAGTTCATGTAGGTCAATTGTAAATGGGACATAGATGATGATATAACCATTTTCATAACACCTGCCTGCCCAAAGAATGATAACTTCAGCAGTTAGTTACCAAAGGAAACAGGTCAAATGGATCAAAGAATGTGAAAGTGGGAAAAAAGTACATTCTTAATGTATTGAATCTCTTAAAGGAATCTTTAAACTAGAACTAGATTATTTATTAATATACTTATTGCTATTATAATCTTCGCTAATTGTTTATAAAAATTTTAAATATTTTAGGAAGGAGTGTTTTGGTCAACCTAACTAGACCAACCTGTTTTGACTTGTACCTAAGTTACTACTCAGAAGTTGCTCTCATTTTATTTATTTTATTTTTTTGTAATGCTATAGGTCGTTGTTTGTTCCATACTTCAAATACATCCTTAATGGATTGGTGAGTCATCTGACCGATGAAGTTGCAAGACCTGTTTCAACACGAAAGAAGAAAGCAAAGCTTATGGACCCGGATATAAGTAAGGGCCAGGAAGATTCTAGTTTGTCTATTGGAAAGTGGCATGTGAGAGCACTGGTTTTGTCCTCTCTACATAAGTGTTTTCTTTATGACGCTGGGAACCTCGAGTTTCTTGACTCCTCAAATTTCCAAGTAAGCATAATACTGGTCTACTCTCAATTTTGTGTTGTTGGCTTGTTGCATGCCTTCAAATGCCTTAGCATTTAGTATCATGCATTAATATTATTGCATGTGTGAATATGTCAAATGGGTAAATTATAAAAAAAGTTTAGTTAACGTGGGAACAGATCAAACGTAGTATAAGTGTTCATTGACAATGTATTCAAATGCATTACACTTCCTATCTTTTTGTTTCTACTTTTGGATAATCATTGTGATAATGTAGTCTATATAAAAAATACAAAACATCCACTTTTCACGAATTTTGAAAAAAGAAAATGTTGTATAAGTGTGTGACAGTGTATTCAATTACCCATTTTAAACAGTTACCTAACCTATCATCTCACTTTGCTGCCTTAGTTTTAAGATACTGGTATTTGAACGTACACTTTTTGATACAATTTGCTTCTTCAGGTGTTGTTGAAACCTATTATCTCACAACTAAGTGTTGATCCACCAAGCTGCTCTCTAGAACATTATCCAGATGCACCCTCAGTTGATGAGGTCGATGATGTGTTGGTTTCTTGTATTGGGCAAATGGCTGTTACTTCTGCCAGTGACCTCCTTTGGAAACCACTAAATCATGAGGTTAGTCTCAACTCTGTTTGCACTTGTTTTATAGTCTGCGTGCTAGCCTGCTAGGGTCAGGCCACTAATAGAGCCTGACCCGTTAACTAGGGTTGGCAATTCCTGGCAAGTTTTTGACATGATCAAAACTTGTTTAATATAAAACTAGGTTGATTCCTCGGCACGTTGCGCCGGGCTTTTGTGTTACAACTTTATACTCCTATACGAACAGTACCATTGTAAAATAGACCAATAAAATAGAATCACCAAAACACACAAATTCAGAGAATAGTTGATGGTCCTTTCTTTACCCAACTCTGCATTGATTTGTATCTCTGGATACACATGATAGTTTCGTACGATCCAAAACTTGAAGTAAAGTAAAATTACAAAACATATAATGCAAAACCTGAGTGTTTCTGTAATTGAAATGGCTCAAATAAGGATTGAATTCTTGAATAACCTGCAACAAAACGTATCAAAATTCAAAACAGAGCAGTTTATACAAATCATAAATAGGCTATCATGAACTTATCAATCGATATGTAGATGACGGGACGAATTGAGAACTTATCAATCGATAGGAGTAGAAGACGCTTCGTTTCTACGATGACCGCGGGTGACGGTCATGGAAAGCCTCCGACGCCGGTGGTTTTGAGAGAGTGAAAGAGATAGCAATTTATCCAAATCTGGCTCATTTCACCATCACAAACTTGGCTCCATTTAAGACGAAGAGCTGCAATTTATCCAAATCTGAAAGTAATCTAAAGAGATAGCAATGAGACGGAACTTTGCAGAGCACCGCCTCACTCCTACATGGGTAGATATTCAGTGTAAAAAATAAATAAGAACCGCAAAGGGTTGTTTAATAGCATCTAATCTAAATGTTTGCAAACATATATACGAATTATCATACAA
>BJCO01820302.1:0-10424 GCA_018326465.1 Flaveria floridana | reverse complement strand
ATGAAAGAAAGAAAGTATGAACCGAACGAAGGTTAAAGAACGTAATGAAAGTTAATGAACGAATGAATGAACGAACGATGATGAAGATAATAATAATAACTATTATCTGTATGTATGTATGTATGATGTATGCTCACGAACGAAATATCATGATGAGAACGAAACGGGATCCTTGTCATTCGCCCTCAGTAATCATGGCTGTGTGCCATGAAGAGGGTAAATTATGACCGGATCTAGATGGAAGTGAAAGATAGAGAATGAATGAAAGTTAAAGATAAAGAACGAATAGACGAAAGAAATGATCATACGTATGTAATGAACGCACGAAAGTAAGATACATACGAACGTATGTATTGAATGTATGAATGAAAGAAAGAATGCAAAGGTTAACGATGAATGGTACACGAACGAAAGCTAATGAATGAACGATGAAGATAATAATAATATTATCTATGTGTACGTACGTTGTGTGACCGCATTTATGTAAGGAACGGTTTAATGAAAGAAAAGTATATTTTATTATAAAAACTAGAACTCACTCAGCGTCACTGACTTTTGTATGCATGATAGTTGGCAGGTATTTGGTTGGTGCTGAGGAGTTGCAGGCATGGGTGCATAAGCTACTGGGAGTGTTTAGAGGCTGGCATCCATATTTTGACATGTCATTGTATTTTGAGATGTAAACGAATATAGAAACGTTATGAAATGACATGTTTTTAATTATTAATGAGAGTATTAAATTCCGCTGCAAAGTAAATGTACGTTTTGAAATGTTTTATGTGCGATGCTAGACCAGCTGTGAGGTGCCCGGGAACGGGGCCTTACAGAGATCTTGAGTGTTTTGCATTATGTCCTGCTCATCCCTTTCTTCTTCTTCCTCATCAGAATCAGTGAGGATGATAATGGGAATTTGTTGTTTATCTGATTGATTTATCTCCCCCTCTTCTAGTATAGATGCTTTGGATGATGATTGAGGAGCATTTAACTCAATTGGTTCAGCCTTAACCTTTAGAAGTTTTAGAGGAGGTGAGCTTGGTTTTTCTTGTTCACTCATTACTTGTTTTCCTTTGAGTGAGGAGTAGTGATATGTTCTCTTCCTTTTCCTTTCATAGGTTCTTAAAGGAGGTTCAGATGATGATGATTCTTGACCTTCTGATGATTCTTTGAAAGCTTCACCGAACTGTTTGATCAACTCTTTTTGCTTGTCTGATAGTGGCTCATGAGGAATATCACCAAATTCTTGAGAAAGTGGATCAGTAGTATGAAAATGTTGTCTCAAGATGGGTGAGTAGTGAATATTCTCAAAAGAGTTAGCCTCACTAAATAACTGATCCATTATGTATGTTTCTTCAGGAATGATCAGTGTTCGGCTTGTTTGTTCAGCTTGAAGTTGGCTTGTTTCAGTTTCACTTGTCAACTTCTCATGACTACTCAGATCTTCATCAAGATCTACAGAATATTCTTCTTCAATCTGCTGCATGTCATTAAATTCAAGCTCTCTGTTAAGTCTTTTGATTTCTTCAGATTGGGCTTCTATAATCTTCTTTAGCTCATTATTTTCTTGTTCTTTAGTAATTGCCTGATTTCCCCAGTAATCAATCTCAGCATTTGCAATAAGGAGTTCATTATCTTTCTCCTTCAATTTCTTCTTTGTTTGGCTGAGTTGTTGTTCAACTACCTTTACAATAAGCTTTTGAGCTTTATGATCTGAACTGAGCTTTTCAATCTCCTTGTCTTTCTCTTTGATTCTTTCTTTGAGCATCTTTGTTCTTTGATTTGATCTTTCAAAGAGTTTATTATACTCAGTGAATAGAAAGACCTTGGAGTGCTTAATATCATTTTCTGTGAGCATCTCACTGCTTTGTTCAACAAACTCAGAAGCAGGAGCAGTTTGTTCAGGCTCAGGTTCAGGAGCTGAAGTTCCAATATCTTCTTGCTCTACTGATTGTTGAGCAAAGGCTTGTTCATAGCTAAATGATTGAGGGCTAAAGGTTTGTTGTGGTGAAATTGGTTGTTCTTGATGTATGTCTTCAGCTTGAATGAATGGTGCTTGCTCAATGATTGGTTCAGTCATATCTGGGTGTTGTTGAATGATAGGCTCAGGCTATATGATTGGTTCAGGTTGGATGATGGGTTCAGGTTGGATGATGGGTTTAGGTTGGATGATGGGTTCAGGTTGGATGATTGGTTGAGGTTGAATGATAGGAGCTGGTGGATTTGCTTGTTGGAATAACATGAATGGTTCCTCTTGTCCTGGAATTCTACGAAATTCCTCAAGATTAGGGATGTTATGATCAATCATGTGAGGAGGTATAAGAATCTCATCTCCTTGATAAATCTTGGACCTAATCCTGTTGAATACTAGCTCATTCAAGTGAACATGATGTAGAATTGCTCCTTCTCTTGGAATGTTTGGTAACAAGTCATCTAAGATCATTTGTATGAATCTTGGATATATCAAAAACTTGTTCCTTACCTCAGTGATGTTGTACACTAGACCATTTAGAATTTGAGCAGCAAAGTTGAATGGTCTTCTAGCAATGATGCTAGCAAGTGCACATGAAGCTCTTAAGGATGTAGTATCCCATCCTGTCTTTCTGTTTGTCATTGTTTTCTGATATGTGTGCATCAAAAACCTGAATTGTGAACTCATATGTGATTTCTTGATTTGCATTCTGTTAATGGTTCCAGTGTATCCAGTTTGTCTGAACACATGTAATACATAGAGTTCATCAAACTCAACTTGGCCTAAACCATCTTCTTCACCTAATTGTAATACTCTTCTAATGACTTCTTCAGAGATGATGACTTCTTGATTGTGCACAGTAGATATGACTACTTGCTGACCATCAATCTTTTCCAAGTGTGCATTGGTCCAAAAGTGGACAATATGATCTTCATAGATGTCTTGTCT
The DNA here is from genome assembly GCA_018326465.1 of Flaveria floridana. Taxonomy (NCBI): domain Eukaryota; kingdom Viridiplantae; phylum Streptophyta; class Magnoliopsida; order Asterales; family Asteraceae; genus Flaveria; species Flaveria floridana. The sequence goes on along the minus strand of BJCO01820302.1, from coordinate 7,510 downwards.
AGATGTCATTGCATGTACAAGCCTTGTTTGTCTGATGGCTTGGATCATATCTCTATAGTTCACTAACCTTGGGGAGTCAGGATCAAGGAATGCACATATGTTGTGATCCCTCACAAATACTAAGTCAGCCATATCTGCAGGAAAGATATTAAGTGTTAGTATTATGTATGGACATAAAATGTAATGATGTAATGATGATCATTGTATGTGTTATGGGATATGAATGATATCTTCATTCATTTGTGTGTGTATCATCTATTCAATTTGCAAATTTAGCCATTTTGACCTTATTAAAAGTCAATTATTTTGTCAAATTCAAATCAAGAAATCTTTGATTGTTTTAACTTGATTTCAATCAAAGTTTGTGAATTTGAGTTAGTTTATAATCAACAAATTGAGTTAAACATCCCATATTCATGTGATTGATCTCATATCATATCAAATTGCAAATTTTAGTTTGACTATGAAAAGTCAAACAAGACCATTTAATGCATATTGAACCCAAATGCATTTAATGTTGGTTGATGGTTGTTGTCATAATTTAACTGAATTTTAATGTTTGTTTCATTAGTTTGAACATGTTTATTAAGTTATAACACATCTTAAACAACATTCATTTTTTTCAAAGATCAAAATTCAGTTTTGTATGAATTTTTTACATGAATGTTCTGTTTGAGTATGAGCCTGATGAACACTTAATCAAAATTCATCAAATAATAAGTTCAAACGCAGTCGACAATGATGATTTATCACTAACCTAGTGTGATTTTGATTTAAAACATCAAATGATTCAAATTTTGATTTTAGACTGATTTTGATTTAGGTCAAACAATGTGTGAATCTCAAACCCTTAACAACATGATTTTATGATGATTGTTGTTATAAATCATGTTGTTTTACCTAATCAAAGATGGATTTGTTGATTAATCGATCAGATGTATGTGATGGATGAACAGGGGTATGAGGGTTTTAAGAAGGGTTTTAAAAAAATTTACTGATTTCTCACTTTCACTCGTGGTGAAATGAAAAACTTACAAGTGTTTACTATATATACAACGGACATCGTGTTTTGTCCGCTGTGTATACAGTGTGTTCTGAGAGGCATCTTAAATTTCAAATTTATGTCTCCGCTGTGAGTACAGTGTCTGCTGTGGGCACAGTGTCCGCTGTGGACACAGTGTCCCCTATGACCTATGGCTGTACTGTGGACCCTTAGTGTGTACTGTTCATATAGCGGATGAACAAAACATTCATTCGCTGTGACTGTTTCCAAAGCGGATGAACTATTTTGTTCATGTGCTATAAACACTTGTATATTTTTTTTGATGAATTCACAATGGATGAACACTTTGTTCATGCGTTGTTACTGTTTACACAGTGGATGAACTATTTTGTTCATGTGCTGTCAACACGGTGAATTCCTGAATGATGTTCATAGCGGATGAACTATTTTGTTCATGCGCTGTCAACACTTGTCTGATTTTCAAAATTTGTTCACAGCGGATGAAATATTATCCATTCGCTGTATGAACAGTTGTAAAAATTTCAAAAATTTTAAGAAAACTTTTGAATGTTTTGATTGTTTAAAATCCTTAAAAAATGTTTTTCAACATAATTTTAAAACGTATGTTAAAATATTGAAATTTTAACACTTCAATATATGGATGATTTCAACATTTTTTTAAAATGTATGTTAAAATATTAAAATTTTAACACTTTAATATATGGATGATAAAGATATCACTCACAAGCAATATTGTGCATATGTATGTGTGACAAACTACTGTGTTTGAGTGCTGGCTTGACTTGTCTTTATGTAAACTTTCAAACTTTACACTTCTAAGCTGTTATGAAGAATGCACATGTTCTGCTGACTTGTTATTTCCATGTTCAAATTCTCCCCCTAAATTTTTGCATATTTATAAAAACTTTATAAAGTATCAAAAATTTGAGACATGTGGGAATGGATATTCATCAAAGTCCAATTTGATTGCTTGTATGATATGACCTTTTAGAAAGATAATTCTTTATCTAACTAAAGATGTGTGATTCTCAGAATGATGCATGAATCAATGCACATAACATGAGATCATACTAGTCTTAAGTCCTCATAGAGTTGTTTGATATAGTTTAAGAATAGACATAGACTAATACAATGTTGATTGCAGATATTTGGATCCACTTAAACTCGTGCATGGTGTTTATGATTGATTGAAACAGTGAGTGATTATCATGTTTTCGGTATATTTAGATGACATGTATGTACCCCACATCTTATTGTATGTTAAAATCAGTCCTCCTCAAGATGTACTAGTAAGCACTTTCAATACTTAGGACCTAGTTACTTAGGAGTATAAATGCTCAATTTGATCCTTTTGATTGATCCTCATTGTAATTCTTTTTCACTTCACATTGGAAGGTGATCCTCTTTAGGATTCTTTTGATTGTTCATCCTTGATGGATGTGTTCCTCATTGGGAATCTTTTTGGGTCAATTGTTGGTCATTCAGGTCTGTGCTTAACACAACAAAAAATGCCATAATGTACTCCAGGTCTATGATAATCATAATAGAGGAGACAATTGTATGATTGAGCAGTTTATAAACTGTTTCACTTAGTGCATTAAAGTTACTTTACCAGTAATCCTTATTGGATAGACCAATACTTACCAGAAATCAAGATGTGTTGTTGACCACACAATGATGATCATTTATTTCTTCACTGTTTTATGTGATGTTATGTGTTCCATGCTGAGCCTATCCACATATCAAACAAGGTATTGTTAGTCTTTATTAGTGGAAAATGACTCTAGAGAAGAAATAATCTAGTGTACTATCATTTCTCATGTATGGTTATGTGAGATCCCAAAATGTTTGTTATTTGAAGAACATGATTTGATGTTTGATAACTTGATTTTGTAAGACACTAGCCTGTTTGAAAGTTAGGATTGTGATAAAAATCAAGCTTGTATGAGTTAATATTTTGAAAACATTACTTGTTTGATTCATAGTTGATCATACCAAGTGACTGAACTAAAAAGTCAAATCTTGTGGAATCAAATGATTTGGTAAAAAGATCAGCCAACTGGTTGTCTGTATGGACTTTGATCAACTGTATCAGACCCTTTTCTGAGCAGTCTCTTAGAAAGTGATATCTGATATCTATGTGTTTAGTTTTTGAATGTTGAACTGGATTGTTAGTAATGAACATGGCAGCAGTATTGTGTATGTGTATTTGTGTTTTAAGAAAGTTAAATCCATAGTCAAGCATTTGGTTTTGAATCCAAAGCACTTGAGAACAGCAAGCAGAAGTAGCTATGTATTCTTCTTCAACTGTTGACATAGATACGTTTATTTGTTTCTTGCACTGCCAGGAGATCAATCTTGATCCAAGAAACTAACAACCTGCTGAAGTGGATTTTCTGTTGTGGTTGCATCCACCATAATCACTATCAGTGTATGCATATAAAGAGAAGTCTCCATCTTTGGGATACCACAAACCAAGTATTGGTTTGCCTTTCAAGTATCTAAAGATTCTCTTTACAGCATTTATGTGTGATTCTTTTGGATCTGCCTGATATCTTGCACATATGCAAACTGCATACATGATGTCTGGTCTACTTGCAGTTAGATATATTAAGGAACCTATCATTGATCTATAAAGTTTCTGATCAACTGATACTCCTTCTGTGTCTGGTCCAATCTTCAAGCTAGCTACAAATGGTGTTTTGTTTGATGTGCAGTCACACATGTTGTATTTCTTCAATATTTGATAAACATACTTGCATTGGTTGATAAACATTCCTTCAGGTGATTGGTGAACTTGTAGACCTAAAAAGAATGTTAGCTCTCCCATTGCACTCATTTGGAATTTTGATTGCATAAGACATTCAAATTCTTTGCAAAGCTGTATGTTTGTGGATCCAAAGATGATGTCATCCACATAGACTTGAACCACTAGCAAGTCTTGTTCTTTCTTCTTTAAGAACAATGTCTGATCTATTTTCCCTCGGGAATACCCATTTTGTAGTAGAAACTTTGATAAAGTTTCATACCACTTCCTAGGTGCTTCATGAAGACCATATAGAGCCTTGTCTAGTTTATAGACTGTATGAGGGAATTCTGGATCTTCAAATCCTGGTGGTTGTGCAACATATACCTCTTCATCCGTCTTTCCATAAAGGAATGCACATTTTACATCCATTTGGAAGACAATGAAGTTTTTGTATGAGGCATATGCAAGGAATATACGGATGGCTTCAAGTCTAGCTACAGGATCAAAGACGTCATCATAATCAATGCCTTCCTCTTAAGTATATCCTTGGGCAATAAGCCTTGCTTTGTTTCGAATGACAATTCCCATGTCATCTACTTTGTTTCTAAAGAGCCATCTTTTTCCTATGGCATATTGTCCTTCAGGTAGATCAACCAATGTCCATACCTCTTGCTTCCTGAATTATTGTAGTTCCTCCTGCATTGCTTCTATCCAACTGTCGTCTTTAAGTGCTTCAGTGATGTTTTTGGGTACAGTGAGTGATAAGAAACATGAAAACAAACAAATGTTTGCTGTGTCTGATTGACTTCTTGTCAGACGGAAATTAAGGTCACCTATGATGTTTTCTAAAGGGTGATCTTTGTGTATCCTTGTTTCAATCTGATAAACAGGAATTGTTGAATCAAGATTGTTTAAGGTTTGTTCTGGTGTGGTAGGATTTGTAAGGGTATTTGTGGTTGTGTGATATTCCGGCTGTTATGCCTCATTTAATGTTTGAGCGGAATTATGAAAGAAATCTAGGATTTCTTCTTCATGATGTGTGTTTGGTAGGGAATGATAATCATCATCATCTTCAACTGTGTGTGGTTGGTTTGATGTTGGGTGATTGGATGGTTGGTCTATCACATGTGTTGAGGAAGATGGTGTAGATGTGATTGTTTCATTTGATGTCTTTGGTTGTTTTGGAGGAGGTGTAACTGTTGTACTTGAAGGAGATGTGGTTGTTTTCCTTGGAGGATCAGTAGTTAGTTGAACATCAATTGTTGTTGGTGGAGGTACCATAGGATACTCAATGTCTACGTTAGTACCTACAACATCAAAATAAGATGTGCCAAATGACTTGGTTAATGAGTCAATATCAAATAACCAGTCAGATCCAATAACTTTCTTTGTGAAAGTGTGTTCATTAAAGATCACATCAGTAGTTTCTTCCCTAATGTTAAGTCTTGGATTGTATACTCTGTATGCTTTTGAGCTTGCAGAGTATCCAACAAAAAATCCATCATCTACTTTTGGAGCAAATTTGGATAATTGTTCTTTGGTGTTTAAGATTGATACCGAACATCCAAATGCTTTAAGGAATCCTATAAAAGGTTTTCTTTTAAACATTAATTCATATGGGGTTTTTGTATGTTCTTTGATTATTAATGTTCTATTTTGTATGTAGCAAGCTGTGTTGATAGCTTCAGCCCAAAATGAGATGGGCAACATAGAATCTGCAAGCATAGATCGTGCTTCTTCTATCAATATTCTGTTCCTCCTTTCAGCTACTCCATTTTGCTGAGGAGTTCTTGCTACACTGAATTGATGACTTATGCCCTTTTCTGCACAGAAAGAAAAGATAATGTCATTCTTGAATTTAGTACCATTATCACTTCTTAAAGATTTAACTTTAAGATCCAATTGATTCTCAATCTTAGTGATAAATGTTTTGAGTGTGTCTGATGTTTCTGACTTGTGTAATAGAAAGAAAACCCAAGTAAATCTAGAGTAATCATCTACTATAACAAGACAATATTGCTTCTTTCCTATGCTTAGGATGTTTGTTGGACCAAAAAGATCCATATGAAGCAATTTGAGTGGTGTGTTATTAGAGTTTACCAATTTTGACTTATGGGACACTCTATGTTGTTTGTCTTTCAGACATGCAGTGCAGTGGTCAATACAGAAGAATTCGTTTTTTGGTAAAGCTATTACTAAGTCACCTTTTACTAATTTATTCATTCTGTTATAATTAGAATGTCCCAATCGTCTGTGCCATAATTGGGAAACATCTTCTGATGCTTTTGATAATAAACATGTTTCAGGAGTGGTTGCAGAAACAGTGTTCATATCAACAATGTATGTGTTGTTATGACGTGGAGTTTTCAAAAGGATACAATCTTTTGATATTTGAAAACTTGTCTTGAGAATGTAGCAGTTGTTGGAGTCAAATAAGGTGAAGTATCCCTTATCATAGATCTAGGACAGACAAAAAAGATTAAACTGAAGGTTGGAGCAGTAGTTGACATTTTCAAAGCTGATCAATCCATTAGAGACTGTTCCTTCTCCAGTTATCTTTCCACCAGTTTTATCGCCTCCAAAAGCTACATTGCCTCCATGTTTGCTCTAAAAATCCCGAAGGAGGGAACAATTTCCTATCATATGTCGGGAGCATCCACTGTCAACATCCCAGATGTTGTCAGGCCTTCTTTGATGTCACTGAGAAAAGCAAGAAATCAGTTAGAGGGTGCAACCCAAGCCATGATGGTCTTGGGTTTTCCGTCTTTTGCCATAATGCAAATTTCTTCCAAGATTGCATTTCCTAGAGGTTTAGGAACTTTAGGTACACTAGATTTCCTCTGATTGATTTTAGCTCTGTCAGTAGAAGTACTTTGAACTCTTCTCCTGCTAGAACCAATGTCAGAAGTTTGTCTGGTTTGAGACTTATGTCTCCTTGGTGTTTGTGAAAAGGTGTCATAAAAAGTCTTGTCATTGTTTAAAACAACCTTTTGATGATGAGTTTGTCTTGGTACTCATGTTTTGTTCCGTTTAGACCGAACTGATGTTGGGTTTGTTAAAACACAAGAACATAGTTTAACCTTTAAACTTTCAGAAAACGCAGCGGATATATTTAACTTTATAAACCCTTTTATAAGCTGAAAAATGAGTTCATTATGTGACCATATAAGTGTATAAAACAAACCCATATTACAAGGATCATTTTTATGTGAATAGACAAGATATGTATGCATAAAAACAACATTATATGACAGCCATAAAGGGCTGCCAAGATACCTTCCAGCAACCTCAAAACCGTGGATGGAAAGATGAGATGAAGAAGAAGATGATGTCTTTTATGCAGCCCTCAAAGAAGAGAACCTCAAGTAGTAGTACCCACAAGCTTCTTCTTCCAAACACCTTGCTATGTTAGGGAGCCTTTACAGCAAAATGATCTTCCAAGCTTTCTACCAAACTCGAAATCCAGCCCCAAATGCAGCCAAAATCTCGAAATTTTTAGAGAGAATGGAGAGTTCTTGCCTTGTGTGTTTGATGAGAGAGAGAGAGTGAATGATGGAAGAGAGTGTACACTTGAAGTCTTGCATGGAACAAGACATAAATTCTCTTCCCTAGGCCCCTTGGGCGGCCGCAACTTGCCACCCAAAAGGGGTTTCCCACCAATTTGAAATTTTTATAAAATTTCACTCTTTCATGCACTTTAGTTATAAAATTAAAACATAGTCTAATTTTATAACATG